>OZ005658.1:55105562-55172241 GCA_963930645.1 Salticus scenicus | reverse complement strand
CCTCCGCTTTTCCTAGAAGTGGATGAAACCTTTTGTAGCTGATTATTTTATTTTTATTTAAAATGTGTTCATATTATTAAATTTGTCTCATAATTTAGTTTTATTTATGATACTAGTAAATATCTGCATGTATAACCCTTTAAAATGCGACAAATAGTTGTCGGGTATCACATACCCGGCGTGCCTGCTCACGTTCGTTTGTTCGGCGCGCGTTCTCCCGGGTTAAGGCACACTGAATGAACTGGCGATCTGGTGGTTTTGTCTAGCTCCCTCTTCCCTTTCTCCTCCAGCCACCTTGCGTCGATTTTTACTGATTCCGTATTGCAAGAATCGCTATTCGCCAGGATTTCAACAGCCTCTCATTTTATAGTGTAATAATAGTTATTATAGTGGGCCAGTTTTGAAAAATTCTTAAAATCTATATATTTTCTTTTTGATTTTCTTTGGTTAAAGCAGTTGTTATTTTATTATATTATATTTCATTTTCATGTTCTTTTATACGTTTTTTTATTTTCGGTTTTGTCATTCCAACATAACATCTAGTTTTTTCTTCTTCTTCTGTAAAATTTATTTTATATATTCCTGCAGTTTTGGAAAAGTGAATTTTATCTTTGTCATTTCTAATCCTTTGGAAAATATTATTATTGATATGTTTATGTTTAATTTGGTTACTTCTGTCCTTATTTTACCAGGTACACAGAAACAATAAAATAAAATTATTACAAGGTGCAAGTAATAAAATAAAGACAGAAACAATAAAATAAAATTATTACAAGATACAAGTAATAAAATATAGACAGACGCAACCAAATTAAACATAAACATCCCAATAAAATGCAATAATATTTTCCAAAGGATTGGAAATGACAAAGATAAAATTCACTTTTCCGAAACTGCAGCAATATATAGAATAAATTTTACAGATTAAGAAGAAAAAATCAGATGTTATGTTGGAATAACAAAACAGAAAATAAAAACGCATATAAAAGAACATGAAAATGACATAAAATATAATAAAATAACTGCTTTAACCAAAGTAAATCAAAAGGAACACATAAAAATAGATTATAAAAATTTTTGAAAACTGGCCCACTAACTATTATTATGCTATAAAATGAGAGTCTGTTGAAATCCTGGCGAATAGTGATTCTTGCAACACAGAACCATTAGAAATCGAAGCAAGGTGGTGCGCTATACTAGAGAAGGAAGGAAAGAGGAGGCCAGCGACGAAACCACCAGATCATCAGTTCAGTCAGCGTGTCTGAAGAAGACTGCGACATACAGCTGACAGTGCTAGCGCAGGTGATTTTTAAATGGATTTAGTAGTTTTTAATGTAAGTTTTGTAACATTGACATATTTAATTTCAGATTTTTATTAAATCTGTGAAAGCTAACATCGTACTTAAGAGTCAAAATATATTAACACGTGAAAAATCAGTGCAAGGAATATTTTGCGAAATAATTTATATATATATATGTATATACGTATACATACTGGTTTACAAAATTAAAGCAATAACTTGTTTTATCGTTTTCTTCTTTCACACCCAATTTTTAAATAACTGAACAAAGATATATAAAATTTAGATGGCAGTCCGTTATCATATCATCAATCTAATTTTATATAACTTTAGCATAGGTAAAAATCGGGATTTAGTTTGACATTTGAAGGCATATGCACCTTCACCTCACCTATCTATAATGCATCCTTACCATCATTTTTTATTAAATTTTCTTTTCTGAAACTTGAAATCTTTCATTTTTTCCAAAGCTTACTTTTGAGAAAAATTGAATGATTATTAGTTTAAAAATTATTACTTATGTTAAAGTTATGTAAAATTTGATTAATGATATGATAACAAACATAACATGCTATCCAAATTTCGTGTTCAGATGTTTATTTGTTTAAAAGTTATGTGCGAAAGAAAAAAATGGGAAAGGAGGTGGTTGTTCCTTTTTTAGTTTTGAACTCAGTGAATACATTTATATATAAAGGAGAAGTAAACAAAAACATTTATGCATTATAGATTTAAAAAAAAAAAAACCTCCAGAGGTAATTCTTTTTTTTTTAATTTCAGACTTTTCAGAAAATTCCATAAAGTTCCATCAGAAAATTAGTTCTGTATTATTTTAGAAAAATAAACTATTCAAAATTAACATTAAAACAAATAAAACAGAAATCCCCAGTGTAACATATATAAATTCTTTTCTTTTCATTTGACATAGTAGAATTATTAACAGGCATTCGTAATTTCAGATAGCAGCATGACCTCTGCTTGTATCTGTTTCAACGGAAATAGCTTTGTTTAGTTTTTTTAAATCGAAGAAATGATAGTTAATTTTTTAAAAATATTTTGATGAAAAACATGGTCCCTGAATATTCTTGCCATTTTGATGATAATTTTTACTGGCTATTAGAAATTTTTGCTGGATTCAGATTTCCCCCCCCCCCCCCCCCCCCCTCAAAATTCTGGAGTCCTGTGTATGTTGAAATTTTAAATGCAAGTAAGTTTATAAATACACATTTGTGTACATATTTTGATGTTCTTAAAAGCCTATAACCTGTCGGTATAGTCATAATGTGTAAAAGATTGTTGCCAATCTTAATATGTATTTATATTTGGAGATAAGTTTTATTCGAATCATTTATTAACAATAATATTTTTAAATATTTTTCAAAATAACAATTTGAACTGAGCTTCAAAGTATTGTGAACTTACAGTTAGTAGCTGTTTTTTCTCCTTTCAGAAACGAAAAATTGCTGATATATGGAGAGATATTCATTTTCAAATGTGTAAAGAACATTGCTCCTGACTCTGAATAAAATAAATATATAAATAATGGAAGAAAACATTCCATAAGGTATATAAAAGCTTCTGGCACTAGAATTTTCAGTTTTTTTAGACATTTAATTTTTAAACTATTTGGCATCCAAAGAGCTTGTAGAAGATTTTTATCAAAATAACTTTTTTTATATTGAAGAAAGAAAAAACATTATTTTATTAATGAGAAAAGATGAATGTAAGGGAAAAAAAATTAACATGCCACTTATGTTTAAAAGAATTTACTGCAAAGATTCATTTTCAAATTCATTCCATTACCCACCTTATAGATGAAGAATTGGACTGTCTTGCATGTGTTAACGGATTTAATCATATTTTAGCTTTAGATAAGCATCTTCATATCCATTATCAGCAAAATATTTTCTTTTGTGATGTATGTCAGGAAAGTTTTGCTGAAAAGCATATTTTAAATGAACATCTAAAAAGCCATTTAATTAAAACAGAACCTTTGATTGTTTGTGTAACAGAAGAAAAAACTAGTGAAAATTTAAAATTAACTAAAGATCATCAAATTTCAACGCGATCTTCTATATTAT
Organism: Salticus scenicus; assembly: GCA_963930645.1. Taxonomy (NCBI): domain Eukaryota; kingdom Metazoa; phylum Arthropoda; class Arachnida; order Araneae; family Salticidae; genus Salticus; species Salticus scenicus. The sequence goes on along the minus strand of OZ005658.1, from coordinate 55,168,862 downwards.
ATAATCTGTTGAAGGAAGACATTTCTGAAGAATCAGATGTGGATATACCTGTTGAAGATGAAAAAGCATCACTTGTTCCAATTTCAAAAGAAAATAAAGAAATACTTGAAGAAAGTAATGATTCTTTGTTGCTAACTATTGTAAATGATCGTGATTACCATTTAGTTGCTACTCTTAATGAGCAAACTAATTCAGATGAGCAGACTAATTCAGATAGATTGTTTTCCACTAGCAATGACAATAGTTTCGTTATTTACCAAGGTCAAGTTGAAATTGAAAGTGAACATGAAATCTCTGATGATAAAATAAAAGATGCTAGTTTAATATGTGGAACTTGCAATCAATTGTTTTCATCCAAAAATAGTCTAATTGCTCATTCTATGTCCTGTGCTTTAAAAAAATATATTACGTGTCCTTTGTGTAAAGAAGAATTTCTTTCGAGTGAAGGCCTAGAAAAACATGTATGTTCTCTTTTGGAAAAAAAATTCAACTGTTCAGTATGTCAAGAAACATTTGCCTCAAAAAATGAGTTGTTTGAGCATGTTTACGTCCATGCAGTGGTGAAAACCTATGATTGTGACAAATGCTCTTTATCATTTTCCGAGCAAAATTTATTGATTGAACACCAAAAAACAGACTGCAAAACATCACCGTTAACTTGTGAAGTGTGCCATAAAGTGTTCAAAAGAAAATTTTCATTGCGGTTACATCGCCAGAGCCATCTAGAAATAAAGCCTTTTGTCTGTAATATATGTCAAAAAAGATTACCTCATAAGCGTGCTTTACAATATCATCAGCTAGGTCATGTAAAAGTTAAACCTTTTATTTGTAACATATGCCAAAAAAGATTCACAAATCCGAATAATTTACGTAGGCATAGACGCATCCACTTTGAGAAAAAACCATTTGTTTGTGAAACATGTGGGTTCGGTTTTTCTCGAAGACATAATTTACGTGAACATCAGCGTAAGCATGAAATTTCCAAGGGATCGGAAGAATCTCCATGTGAGATATGTTTGACAAATCCCTCTGCTGAGTGTATTCATAACAAACAAAAATTTACTTGCAATTTTTGTCAAGAAAAATTTTCTGTTGAAGATAATTTGCAGAAACATTTGTGTGATCATCACAGTGGTACAAAAAACTACACATGTAATGTATGCAACAAAAGTTTTAGTACTAAAAAGTATTTATCTGTTCATTTGCATACTCACAGTCAAGTGAAAAGGCATCCATGTAATTTTTGTGCAAAAAGATTTGCTTCAAAAGCTGCTTTAGACATGCACCTACGTGTCCATACAGGAGAGAAACCTTTTATTTGTCACATTTGTGGGAAAGGATTTAGTCAGCAAACTGCATGTAAAGCACATGTAAGGGTTCATACTGGAGAAAAGCCCTTCATTTGTGAAATATGTCATAAAGGATTCACTATTAAAGTTTCACTGAAGTTTCACATGCGCACTCATACGGGAGAAAAACCATTTAAATGTGATATTTGTGGAAGAGCATTTACACAGAAAAAATTTTTAGTTGTACACATGCGTAGTCATAGAAATAAAGATACTTTTTTATCTATAAAAAGTGAATCATCATAATTATCAGACTAAAAAGTATTTAACAAAAAAGAGTGAAAATTTTAATTCTTATGTAATTAAAACTTGCTATTTGATATTTGCAAAGAAATTTTGATTTATGAATTCGTTGAAATTGTCTGTCTTTTTCAAACTCATACTGGAGAAAAGCTGTACAAGTTTGATACTTGTAAAAAACACTTTTTTTTTTTTTTAAAGTTGTTCATTTACACAGTCATATAAATAAAGATACTGTTTTATGTATGACAAGTGAATCTAATAATTTCCAGACGTATGATTAAAAAAAAGTACTTAGAAAACAGTGACAAATTTAATTGTTATCAAATGAAAATTTGCTATTGTTTGTTTCTTGCAAACAAATTTTGCTTTATGAATTCATTGAATGATTAGACTTTAGAAAATCTAAACAAGTTTAATCTTTGTGAAAGAGCATTTACCTGTAAAAAGTTTTTAGTTATACATTTTCATAGTTATAATAAAAACAAAGTTTTGTTTTATCTGCAACAAAGGTATTGTATAATTTTCACATCGGCTGATTCAAAAAAAGTATTGTAACAGAAAAGAGTGGCAAATTTAATTACAATGAAATCAAAAACATGATGTTATAAACAAATTTTGTTTTATGAATTCATTAAAATTTCTCAAACTCTTACTGTAGAAAAAGCTACATAAAGTTGAGATTTGTGGAAGTACTCAAAAGTTTTCAGTTCTACATATAAGAGAAAAGACAAAGACAATGTTTTTCTAAAACAAGTGAGTAATAAGTTATTTCATCATATTATTAAAAATACTTAACTGAAAAGAGTTAAAAATTTTAAATTGTGGTCATTTTTATTCAGATTGCAATGAAAGGAACAAATTTTTAAGCTTCTTATTAACTTTCTGTGTATGGCTCCAGTGATTTCCATTACACATGAAAATAGCATTCCTAAGTTTATGTCCCTTATTTTCAGTACGGATCTCGCTATTTTTCCATGTAGGCTAAAAAGATTTTAATAGTTGTTTCATGTTTCATTCTGCAACTAGATGGTGTTACAGGTTTACTACATTAGCATTTTTTTTTTCACTCTGAACTTTAAGGTAAAAACATATGTAAAAAAGGAAAAATAAATGCTGTATATTTCAAAACCAGATTATACTAAATTTATTCTGCACATGGAAGATTAAATTGAAGGATATTTTTAAATATGTTTGTCAAGCTTTGTTTTAAATAAATTTTTAAGGCCTAGTAAATGATGACAAAATGTTATCCAGTAATTGGTAATAGTTGATAGTGATCAAAGATATATTTTATAAAGAAAAGTTAAGTGTTGGAATTAAAGACTCTAATACATAAAAATATTAGTATGTTGCAATTTTAGTAGCATTAGAAAATTAGGACACCAACATTTCTTTTTTCACTCTGAACTTTAAGGGAAAAACATATGTAAAAAAGGAAATATAAATGCTCTATATTTCAAAACCAGATTATACCAAATTTAATCTGTACGTGGAGGATTAAATTGAAAAATGTTTTTTAAAAATGTTTGTCAAGTTTTGTTTTAAATAAATTTTTAAGGCATAGTAAATGATGACAAAATGTCATCCAGTAATTGGTAATAGTTGATAGTGATCAAAGATATATTTTATAAAGAAAATTTAAGTGTTGGAATTAAAGACTCTAATACATAAAAATATTAGTATGTTGCAATTTTAGTAGCATTAGAAAATTAGGACACCAACACCTAGTCATGATCAAAGCTTTAAAAAAAAAAAAAAAAAAAAAAAAAAAAAACTGTTGATGGTTATCCCAACATGTATTGCTATTGAAAATCCCCATCTCCTGTAGAACAAGTACAGAGAATGACTCAGAAAAACAATTATTAAATATATTTACAGTGTAAATACTTTTTCAGTGTTAGTCTAACTCATACAGAACAGCGACATAATACCTGATGACAGAGAAGAATTGTTTTGAAAAAGAAACTCATTATGTTATATGAAATTCATGTATTAATTTTTGTGTGTAAAAAGCTGTGCTGCATGATTAATTTTAACTGCATGTTGAGACAAAGGTTAATGTGCCTCTTGAAGTGAAATGGTGAAATTACAATGCAGTCCAGGACATAATGCAAAATATCTAGATGGATTTTTGCTCCCAAATATGTAAAGGAAAGAGATGCTAAGGGTGGATAAACAGGTGATAAAATCATAGGGATATCAAAGAATTGGTGAATAGGACATTAGTTATTATATCTGTAGATCCATTTTGCTCATTTAGGAGCAGAATCCATCAGGTTATTTTATTCTGATGACAGTATGCTTAAAGCTGTTGAAGTTGCAGTATACTAATTTTTATTATTGTCTTTGGTGTTTTTAATATTGCTGTTACTTTAATTTATGTACAAGGACCATGTCTCTTGGGAGGAGATTTAATACTTTGCTTTTATGTATGTTAAATGATATTATTTTTTAATTTACCACTTTCCTTATTAATAAAATTAAATAAATAAAAAATGAGAATTCATTTAAAGAAAACACATAAGTACAACAATATCAAATTACATAAGTTTCTTACAATGGATAATTTTTGTGCAGTACTTTTTTTATCTTATAAATGGCATACAAAGTGTGTCCATAAAGCAACTGGGTATATATATATATATATATATATTTTTTTTTTTTTTTTTTTTTTTATAAATAAGAAAAATATTATTAATATACATTCAAATAAATTTATCTGCTTCAAGATTATCAACAGTTTTCCCTATGTGGGTGGTTGCAGGGTTCGTAAATTAGCAATCATTAGTCGTATTTTGCACCTGAAAAAATTTAGTTTGATGATGGTAATTTTGCACCCAGTCATCACTCTTGATGCCTAATTTTTCATAAAAATTTCAGTTTGACGATTATTAGCACTTAATCATTATTTGATATATTTGCATTTTTTATTGGTAAGATGAAAATTTGCTTTTTCAGCTTGATCTTTCATTTTCTTTTTCCAAGTTTCTAAAAATTACAAACATCAGTGCACCCGTCTTACAAGTGTTAAGCAGTGAATACTACATTTGCTTGTTTTTCCAATTCCTGTCTCTTCTTTCTTTGTGACATTCGACTTTCCCTTCCATATTTCCCTATCTATTATTACATTCTCAAAAAGTTTTAATAAAAATTTATTTTCTACAATCACTTTCAATTATTTTGTCATTAAGACAACTCAAGATAGCTAGGTTTTGATTCTAAAACAGTTATTGATTCCTCGAGACGCAGCTGTCCTTGCGGGCATGGCATATCATGTGTCACAACTTCTTCTCTACCTATCTACCTAAAAACGTACTTTTTCATCTTGAGATAGCTTTTTTCTGTTTGTCCTATGTACTGCCTAAAAAATGAATTATTTGTAATCAAGCACCAAAACCGACATTATGCATTTTAGTAAATAAAAGGTATCTACTTTTACACACCCGATAAAATAAAATAAAATGTAAGTTCTGCACAGGATAAAGAATATTACAGTGTTTGATGGCACCATCTGTAGGGTGAAAAATCAAACTTATGTTTTACTTTTGTCTAAGTAGTTTATTTTGTTTGAGACTGATAGTTGCAGAATACAAATTAAAACATGCTTCTAATTTTATGCAAAAGACTCTTTAAACTTAAATATATATATATATATATAATAATTGGCAGCTCCACTCAAGCAATTGAATTATTTTAAAATTGTGCCTAGGTAAAGCATTTTGGCAACTAGGGAAAAAAAAAAATACTTGGTACTATGATGTCTAGCTTTCATCTCCTAATTTCAAATCCTGGATTGTTCCTCCAAGTAAAAAAGAAAATAGAAATTAGTGATATCCATAAGAAAATTGGATTAACACATTTATACTTCCCTTGAAAAACCAACTACGATACCTAGTGATGTGGGGTGGAAAATTTTCCAGAAAATTTTCCAGCCAAAAAAAAACAATTTTTTTAGTAAATCTTTTGCATGATATATTTAAATTTTCTTTTATTCATCATAGTAATGCTATATACAGTGTGAAAAACAAAAAATTCTGATTAAAGTCATCATTTAGAAAGTTACCAAATATATGTTTTGAGCAACTTGTTCGAGAAAGAGGTTATTTATTATAATACAAGAGATGTATGGTTGCTAATCGGAATTTTAAATGTCCATTCAATAAGTTTGTAAAACATAATTATAAAGCATTTTGCAACATAACAAAAAAAAGATATATTGATAAATTAATGCACTACTATACTGCTGAGCATGCATATCTATTTTTCAAAATATTCATTTGATAAATTATGATACGTCACTCAGGCAGCAATTCTGACTCAGGTCACCTTATGGTCTCTGGTTCTGAGAGTGACTCAAAAAGTTAAGCCATTATCATAATCTTTGATAAATATTCAGAAAAAAAAAAGAGCAAAACTTAAAAAAAAAAAAAAAAGAAAGAAAAAAGAAAATGCTTTAATTACAACAAAATTGGCATTGTTGAAAATTTTAGAGAAAAATCTTATATAAAAACATAAATATATTTTTTTTAATCACTTTTTAAAACTAATTTCTAATGTGGGGGGAAAAAAAAAAGTTTTTTTTTTTTTTTTTTTTTAATGCAAGCAACAGGGAATACAGTTAATTGCCTAAATAAATAAACAGCAAGATTTTGATTAAAATTTAAGGAAATCAAACAGATAAAATGAATCACATCATATCTTGTAACTGGAGGTTTAGTTGAAAGAACTCAATACTTCTTTATTTGCTTAAAATATCCAAAATTGAATTGTACTTGAAAAGTCTCATAAAGGTGTTACATTTAAAGTAAAATAATAACAATAATAGTAATAATAAAAAATCTCAAACTTCCAGATTAATTTTTTTGAATAGAGGATTACATCCATTATCCAATACCACCAACTATTAAAAAATGTGATTTTGTGTTCGCAAATTATGCTTAAAAATAGAACAAATCGAAAAAAGTAAAAATCAAAAGAATTTAATGAAATGAACCCGTGCATGGTCTGAGCCATACCTTACTAATTACCTTCTACAGTCGGCAGCAAAATTATTGATGTGCTAGCAATAATTTCTATTTAAAATATGTGCACCTATTTTGTTAAGTAAATATTTATCAAGTCATGATCTTAGTCTTATACTGTTTATAAAAAAGTAAGTTCATGATAAAAATTAGCAATCAAACTAAAGAAAAAGAAAAATATGGATGTGTGTTCCAATAATTTTCTGTCACTAGCAGCCAAACCCCATATTATTCTAAACAGAAATTCGTTATGATAATTACCTCGTTTTTTTTTTTTTTTTTTTTTAAGTTCTGTTTAGTTTCAAAATATTCACAACTAGCAGGCAACGCCCGCTTCGCTGGTCCCTATTTTTAAATGAATCACTATAATGAATTCTCAAAATTGCATTAATTTTTATCACGTGAAAAAAAAGAGAAACAAAATCTGATTAGGAAAAATGTCGCACCGGGTTCTCACTGCCTTCGAAAAAAATTCCCAAAATGCTCTAACTCTTATTTTTATTATTTTTCCCCTTCGCCCCTCCCCCCTCCCGTCTATCCCAATAATTTTACAAATTCGAAAATATCCGCAATCGATTTGTAAGTATCAAAAACCTCTAAGAACCAGTTTTGAACGATCTATCTCTATTTTTATTTTTTTTGCCCCACCGCTCCCCCCTTCCCGCCCCTCCCAATAATTTTAAAATTTCGAAAATATCCGCAATCGATTTGTAGGTATCGAAAACCGCTATGTACTGATTTTGAATGATCTAACTCTATTTTATTTTTTTTGCCCCTCCGCCCCCTCCCTTCCCGGCTCTCCTAATAACTTTACACTTTCGAAAATATCCCCAATCGACTTGCAGGCCTCTAAAACCTATCTGTACCAATTTTGAACGGCCTAACTGTATTTCTATTAGTTTTTGCCCCGTAGCCCCCCCCCCTTCCCGCCCCTCCTAATAATTTTACATCGAAAATATCCGCAATCGATTTGTAAGTATCGAAAACCTCTATATACCAATTTTGAACGATCTAACTCTATTTTTGTTTCTTTGCACCCCCCCCTCTCCCTCCACCCTTCACGCCCCTCCTAATAACTTAACACTTTCGAAAATATCCCCATTCGACTTGCAGGCCTTTAAAACCTATCTGTAACAATTTTGAATGGCCTAACTGTATTTCTATTTGTTTTTGCCCATAGCCCCCCCCCCCTTACCGCCCCACCATCCTTCCCGCCCCTCCTAATAATTTTAAAAATTCGAAAATATCCACAATCCATTTGTAAGTATAGATAACCTCTATATACCAATTTTGAACGATAACACTATTTTTATTTTTTTTGCCCCCCCCCCCCTCTCCCCTCCCCGCTTCACGCCCCTCCTTAACTTAACACTTTTTTAAACATCCCCATTCGACTTGCAGGCCTTTAAAACCTGTCTGTACCAATTTTGAACGGCCTAACTGTATTTCCATTTGTTTTTGCCCCATAGCCCCCCCCCCTTGTTGCCCCACCTGGGGGCTGAATTTCTGAAATTCCAGAAATTGATTTTTAGATATTTTTATCAGCTATATTTTCGAGCAAAAGTTTCACGTGTATCTATTTTTTTGTTTGAGATATATAGGATTATGCAAAATCACGTTTTACGCATGTGAAATCACGTTTTGCCCCCTCGTCCTCCTTGGGGACCGAATTTTGAAAATTCCAGAAATTGGTTTTTAGACATTTGTGTTAGCTATATTTTAAAGCAAAAATTTTACGGATATCTGTTTTTTTGTTTCAGATATATAGGATTATGCGAAATCACGTTTTACGCGTGTGAAATCACGTTTTGTCCCCCTGCCCCCCCCTTGGGGACCGAATTTTGAGAATTCCAGAAATTGATTTTTAGAGATTTGTGTTAGCTATATTTTAAAGCAAAAATTTTACGGATATCTGTTTTTTTGTTTGAGATATGAAGGATTTTGTGAAATCACGTTTTGCCCCCCCCCCCCCCCCTCTCCCCCTTGGGGGGCGAATTTTGTAAAATCGCTTCTTAGTGGATGCCTACGTCATAGAACGAACATTGTCACAAAATTTCATGCTTCTAGGTCCAGGGGTTTGGTCTGGGCGTTGATAGATCACCCCCTCAGGAAGTCTTCTTTTATATATATAGATAATTTGCTCTTGTTTTTCAAAAACAGTTCTTTTTTTTTTTTTTTTTTTATGTTTTATTTTGAAATTATAAAGTGAAAAAAAAAAAAAAACTTTGATATATATTTTTTTTCCTCTTTGTAACTTCAGTATGAAGTATTAAAAATTAAATAAATTAATTTTGGGAAAAACAAAGAAAAATTTAATTTTTCTAGATTTTTTTTGATAATGAAAACAGAATTAAAAAATATATATACATATATTAATTCTCATAAAAATTTTCAGCTGTTGGCAGCGATATGTGAGGGTCTCTGACAGCTACAGAATGTTCACAGACACCTTTTTTATATGGATTATTCAACCATTATACATGCAAAACAGGCATTAAAAATTATAACTTTCTAGCTTTATACATGTTTAATAAACCATTAAGTCATAATTTCTGTGTTTTGTTTATTAATTTCTTTTTGAATTGAATAATTATTCATACTTTTCTTTGAATAGTTTTGTTTACTTGTAGCTTTTAATGTATTTTGTTTTTATTTTACAAAACCTTCGTAATTTAGAGATTGAAAATTTTTGGTAAATTTTCCGTTTCAAAATTTTCTGGAAAACGCACATCCCTAGCAATACCAAGGATAACCCTAATAGAGTTCTGCTGTTTTCTCTGCATATTTGACACATTTTTCCACATGAACTCCCAGTCACCACTTGAAATAATCGTGACATTGTAAACTGAAATAAATTCTTTATATCAATATCAGCACAAGTTTCTTTTATTATAAATGACTTTTTCTTTTCATTATAACAGACCATTTTAATATGCTGCAAAATATTACATAAAGGATTTCTTTTTCTTTGAGTACTTCTTATGATTTTGTATTTCATAGCAGCTAAACTTTTTAATTTTTAAATCAGATTTGTCACCAATATTTTTATAAAGGAATTTTTAAGCATATTTTCGAAGATTACGTAAACTGAAAACCTTTACAAGAACTTCTTTGTAAAAAGTCTTTCTTAAAAACAGGAGACTTGGCACATATGGTATTGGTTTCTTGAAAAATTAGCCTATAACATAAATAATAAGGCTTACAATGGTGATATTTGTGTACGTTTTTACATATGTTTTGAAAATGCTTTTTTTTATTTATTTATTTGCTCCTTTTGGTGTAAAAGTTACTTCTTTTAGTATAAGAGCAGTACATCTTTTTCCAGAAGTTTCCAACTTAGTTTGTTTGGCATGTGTGAGCACTTCAATGTTTGTCGAGCTACGTAGGGTTTCAGTTTTTCTTGTTTAGATCTTTCACTTCATTCAGTGAAATCTCTTACTGGTCTCTCACAATGGTTTACACTTCTAGGAATCTCAGATCTCCTTCTATCCAATCCTTATTCTTTTCTGTAAATATATATGTGTTTAATATCATTGGACATCAATCCACCTGCTCTTCATTTGAAACTTAAAACGTGAGAATCTTTGATTGATTTTCTTATTTCATCTTCATAAAAAACATTGATTTGTAAAAGGTAATTTTCAAGATATCTTAATTTTTCATTTATATTCGATGCATTTTGCCACAGAATAATGTTAAGTAATTCTCTGTGAGTAATTATTTTGACATTTGATGGTCCTAGATCAAAATAAAATAGTATAAATAAAAATAAATGAATAAAATATAAATGTCATGTGATTCGTAAATTTTTATAAAAGTTTTATTTTTTATAAAATTTATACAAGTTTAAACATTAATAAAGATGTCTCTACTCAACAGAAAAATATTTTTTTAAGAAATACAATTAATTATTCCGAATTTCTGAAAAATGCAAAATCAAAATTTAATAAATGCATCCATTTTATCTAGCTTTAAAACAAATAATACTTTGTATTATTCAAATGAAAATGTCTGAAAATTATATGCATGTGATCACTTTATGTGATCTCTAAGAATTTGCTTCGCAATAGAGCTTATATAATGAAAAAATTTCGAAGCTTTGTAACTAGACACTTGAAATGTATTGAAAACCAATTAAACCTGCATTTTTTGAACAGCCTTTACTTTAAAAGCAGAAAAATGTAAAAATAGCAAAATAAAAATCTATATTTGTTGTCAGGAAAAAAAAAAAAAAAAAAATCATTGTCGGAAAATATCTAAACCCTTCGAATTTTCAAAATATAGTAAAGTGTAAAAAATACTTTTTCCTCAACTAAGATAATAAAAAACTTTACACGCTTATCTGCCTCGTTCCTTTCCGTATCAATTAAATTTCATACAATTCCTAAATTAAAATAATTCACATTCAAAAAGAATACGTGCTGCAATTAGCAACTAATGAGCAGATCATCTGCCGAATGAAATATTCAAATTTCAACTGATACCAAGAATTCCCAGTTTGTTTACATAAGAAGAAAATGGTATTGCACGACTTCCCATTTATTTATCTTTATCACACACTCATATTTTCGCACCTGTGTTGTATGTAATATTTGAAATCGACTTTTAGCCAGCAAAATTCGTCAAGTACCCCACTGTGCATTTGTGAAATTATCAAATATATTCTTAATATCCAAATATTCATGTCGCGCATATTTCTGAATGACAAGAACAAGTGTTCATTCAGAAGATTTGTATTTACCTTTGGGGTGGGGGAGAAGGTGGAGGTGGATGTTCTTATTGATCCTTTTACTCCTGCTTTAAGTACAAGCATTTTTAGAATGGTTTAGGGTTGTATAAGGCCTTAAGCATATATATTATGTATAAGGTAAAGAATTTAATAACATTATTAAAATTTAGCAATTAATAGATACATGATAATACCAGCAACACACACATAAAAGTTATTGTAATTAAATTTAAATGTTATCACATATTTTTTATGATTCATTTACAGTACCAATTAATAGTTAAATCGATTTTAAATTGCTTATGCTAATGTTAACATTTAGGATCATAACACTAAGACCAACTAGGAGTGATTTTAATGTGAAATTCATGAAAGTTATCATACATAAACCGATAATTTTATAAAAAAAATATGAAAAAAAGGTTACTGGAAATGAGAATTGGAATAAGAAATGCTCAAAAATAGAAGTATTCGCACTTCAGGGAATATGAACGTCTACAAACAGAGAAATTGCAAGATTTCGAAAAACTGTATAGCTAATTCAAGCCAAAAAATACAGTTCATGTTCCAATCTTGCGACAAAACCAAATTTAAAGATGAATGAAATAAATTATTAACACAATCCTGCAGTGAATCAAGATAAAAAATTATAAGAATTATCCACATGTCATGCAGACTCCAAACTCTGAGAATAACAATTAACAAGTTGCCAACAGAACTAGTCTAATAAGAAAAATAATATCAAGACTAGTAACGATTAATTGATAAAGGTTTTACAAATGAGCAATTTCATAAATAATCAAATTTACTATAGGGGAGAGTGGGGGCTAATGGGACAAGGGTCTAATGGGACAGTGGCCAAATTTTATTGAAAATCCTACTTTTAAGAAAACATTATGTTACACCTGAATGGCAACACCAAAGCTGCTATCTTCAACAACAAGAAGTCAGCCATTGTCAATTGTATGAAAGAGTACATGAAGAAAGTTTGTTTTCAACTATAAAAAGTAAATTTTTTTTTTTAAATTGAATGACATTTAAAATTCATTATTGCCTGAAATTGCTCATGAGGCTACTAATTTATATAACACAAATATTCCATTTTACTTTAAACTTAGTTAAATTGTCTTTGGATAAACATTTGCTATGTAGATTATCAAAATATAGAATATCAGCATATGGGGACTAATGGGACAAACAAAATGGGGTCTAATGGGACAGCTGGTTTGATGATGCATAGGTATTTATTAATAGTTATATGCATGATTTATGACAAAAATTTGTCTATCCTGAGAAAGAAGAAAAATACTGGACTGAAATTAAAGACATTGTACACAAATTGCCTCAGCCTACAATCGATCAGAAAACTGTTCGTTCATCAACTTTAATTTCTTTTGATTTCAATTTTTCAAATTTTAATATGAAATAATTAATATAATATTGTTTATGTACATTGCATTTTGAATTAAAATGTGTTGCCTTTAAATATGCATACTGAAACTCTGCTTTTTGCGTTGATTTTGATATGTCCCATTTGACCCACAGGGTGTCCCAATAGACCCCAACCTAGGGGACTAATGGGACAAATACAATAGTGTATAAAGGTCATTATATCTATTTTTTAAAAAAAGGCTATATCTTCTAAATATTTTTTTTATAAAGCCAATATTTCTCTTATTATACATAAAAAAATTTTTAACAAAAACTTGCTAATTTAATTTTATAATAAATAAAATTTCAAAATTGTCCCATTAGCCCCCACTCTCCCCTATTAATGTATTTTTAATTTTATGATTCTTACAACTTTAAAACTTTCAAGAATTGAAATTTAATTACAACATTCAGTAACATATTGTTTACTTTTAAATTTCTACATATGAGATGTGTGCTTGCACCATCTAGCGTGAAAAAAGATAAACATTTTAATTCAAACTAAGAAAATTTTGAAAAAACAGGTTTATTTTATTATTATTTTTATTTTTATATATATATTTCTTTTTGCTGGCACTTCACAATAAATAATAATAACAGAATCAGAGTTTGCATTTACTCACATTTTTACATGTAAATTCAACAAAATATATGATCAATGGCTCGCAAATTTTAGAACAGTGAGTCAACAACTAACTTGTTATTTGACTTGATGATTTTTTCTCTACTTCAATTTATATATATACAAAACACAAATATTTCAGTTATTTCTCACTTTTTCTGAACTTTTATTTGCTTATTGCACACCCTTTTCTTCCTTTTATAAGTCCACAATATTTTGAATTTGAATGCATTTATTTTAAATCAGTTCTACAAAAGATTATTTTTTATTTTTTTAAATATTATCAAGTGTAAATATGCGAAGAATGATGATCAAATTAAAATTGCCATTTTAAGGACATATGGAAAACAATGATGGCCAATGGTGAGAGCATGGAATCATGAGAATGCATCAGAAGTGAAATCAAAACAGTAGATGCACATTTCTAAGTAGATGCAAAGTCTTCCAAAGAGACTATTTGATTTAACACGTCTTCAGTGATGCATTAAAACGACCATGATTTTTTCTTTTGTCAAACTGGCTCACAGTTTTTCTCTTTGACTTACATTTTTTGAAGCATTAACTCAGTTTATAACCAGTGAGTTAAGCTGGCTCAGAAAATTTCAAGGAAAATGCAAACCCTAATCAGAATTGTTTTCAGGTGCCTATGAATGCAAAGGTGTTCTTAGATTCTGCGTTTCTAATGGCCGTTTGGCATGATAGATTTTCACTCAACACAACACAGCAGCATATGGGAAGATTCAAAGTCAAGCATTGTTCTTTCTATGACTCTAGCATGTTTTACCATGCATTTCACAGAAATTGACTTTTTGTCCATACGGATTAATTCAATTAATATTTCTTTAATAGATAATGGGCACCAAGAAAGTTTCGATCAGGACACAGGAGGACAAATTTCCCCAGGCTAGCAAATGCCTGGCTATAGGTTACTGTAAATAAATATTTTATTTTCAAACTACTAGAATAATATTGATATCAACTATTTAATTAACAATTGACTGCATGAAGATAGCAGTAATCTATTTTATCAAAAAAATAAAATTCTTTTTGGACAAACATGGAGAGAAGCAGAGGGCAACAGCTGTTTTAGTGCAAATCAGATATATTTTATAACATGCCTTTAGATAAATTTAGATTATTTAAAAGTAATTTTTCAAAGTTTTCTGTCATTTTTAAGCATCATAATAAAGGATAGTTTCCAATTTAAAATTTTTATTTTCTTTCAGATGAAAGTTCCTGTTTAAAGTTATGAAGTCCGTGTGATCCAAGTTAACGTTTTCATTCGAAAGATATTTTCTGACTCTTCAATTTTTACAAGGTTAGCAGATACATATTCTGAATTTTAAATTTGAATGAAAAGTTTTTTTATTTAATCACATGAGGGATATTATAAAAATACAAAGATAATGAAAATTATATAAAAAATTGCTAAGTTAATTACAAATTCAACTGAAAAATCTTTTGAATTATTAGATTTAAAAAAAACTGCAATAGTATATGGAAAAGAATGCTGATGCTATAGAAAATTGATAATAATTAGGTATGATGCTTGACTTTAATATTATCTTTTACTAATATTTATTTTACGACTTATTTTATCATAATTGTGACTAACATTATAAAACAGTACAATGGATAATAAAAATGGAAATTCCATTGACTCAAAAACATACGCACTTCAAAAGCAATATGTTTGTGGAATATGCCATAAAGAGCTTTTTACAAAAATTCACTGTCAGCTTCATTCAATAATTCACTTGCTACCAGAACATTGTAACTGTTCTGTGTGTCAAGAAAAATTTAATCACATCTCAAGTTTGGATAAACATCTGGAAATACATAATAATACTGCATGCTTTTGTCATATATGTCAGAAAGAGTTTTTTGATTTCGACTCCCTTGAAGAGCATACTAAAAAACACAACAGTCAATCTGTCGATATGTCAATTGAAAAGCAAGGTTCAGAGAATGATGGAAAATGTGCCATAGAAAGTCATATTCCAAATGACAATTTGCAAAATGTTTACAGGTGTGCCAGATGCGAAAATGAGTTTACTGAAAAGCATCGTTTCGATGAACACTTTCAAAGCTGCATTAAAAGGGAGTTTTATTCTGATGAAGAGGAAGAATTAGCATTTGCTTCAGTGGATAGTTTTCATGTGTCTGATGATAATGAATCTCATCTATCTGATGCATTTGAAAATGACTCTGCTGAAAACTCTCATATGCATAAAATCGCAAATCCACTTATAATTAATTCAGAACTGCAGCAAAATGAAACAGAAAATGTATGCTCTCGAAATCAGTTCATATGTGATGTATGTCAGACAGAATTTAAAAGCAAACAATCCTTAGCTATTCATTTTTCAGTTCATATGGATAAAAATGCAATCTCTTGTCACCATTGTGGAAAGAAATTTGGTTTAAAAAGTCTTTTAAATGCCCATCTGCGAACTCACTCTGTGAAGAAATTTTTCTGTGGTGTATGTCAAGAAGGTTTTATTTCAAAAGATAAATTGTTTAATCACGTTTATGTTCATGCCATGGTCGACTCCTCTTCTCAGGAAGAGCAACCAAAACGCCACCGTAACCGTAAAAAGAAAATATTCACATGTGAAATATGCCAGAAGGAATTGGCCACTAAGGAAGGATTATCTGTCCATCTGCGTACTCATTCAGGATCACGTCCTTATACTTGTGATCTTTGTCAGAAGCAATTTACTACATCATTCAATTATAGCCGTCATTTTCAAACACATACGGGATTAAAACCATTTAAATGTGAAACGTGTGAATCTAGTTTCTGTCAAAAAAAAAATTTAATCAAGCACCAGAAGAAACATCAAGAGAAGCAAGACACTGTTGTTGAAGCATGTGATCTGTGTCCAAATGGTATTCCCGTGAAAAGGTATGGCAATTCCCGATTCTGTATTCATTTGGAAAAACTGCCTTTTAAATGTAACTCCTGTGGCAGAAGTTTTGCAACTAGACAAAGCTTGACAGCTCATGAATATTCTCATACTGGGCAAACTCCTCATGTGTGCGAAATTTGTAATAAAAGCTTTCTTCGGAAGTTTCAGTTAGAGAATCACATTCCTACACATTTCGGAGAAAAGCCTTATTCGTGTGAAACGTGTGGAAAAAAATTTACGACAAAAGACACTTTGCGAGTTCATTCTGTTAAACATACAGGAAATGCACGATATAATTGTGAAGTGTGTGGGAAAGGTTTTGCTAAGAAAAGTCAAATAGTTAAACATACCCGCATCCATACTGGTGAAAAACCATTTGTGTGTATGTATTGCAAGCGTGCTTTCAACCAGAAACCTCATTTGAAAACTCATTTAAGCGGTGTCCATGGAATTGTAGATTAAGCTCCAGTGTGTTGAATGGTTAATAATATCTGATGTTTTTTTTTCCCTCTGTATTAAAATTAGTTATTTGTATGAAATAAATATTTCATTAAAATTAAATTTTGTTTTTATGAAAGGCTTAATTAAGAATAAAAATACTCTAATTGGTAGATTACCTTAGCAACTAAAAAATCAGGGCTAACATTATTTTTCCAGACCACTGCTGTTATATTTTAACTTAAAATAGGAGGTAATAAAGAAAGATTGAGAATTTAAATTTTATGGGCATCTTTCAGCTAGTAGTTTTGATAAAGAACAATTTTAAAATAATAAATGCCACAAAACTACGGAAAAGGTTTAGATTATATGCACAAAGCTACTCGTTTACACAATCAATATTTTTCATTTGAATAAATTCTATTTGCCAGTTTCCACAACTTCTTATAAAAGAGAAGATAATGCATTTTTCTTGAAAATCTAATGAAAAAATAACTCAGTCAATCAATTAAAAGCAGATAATATTGCAAAAATTTCTTATGATTTATTTTAAGAAATTTATTCAATACATTTCAATCCTGATAACTTTCGGACACTGATATTATCATCTAATACCACAAATGAAATGTTATTAAATTTTTCTCTATTTTAACCATTAATATTTAATATTGTTACTGTATTTTTTTTTTTTTTTTTTTTTTTGGCACCTAAAAATTCTGACTCTGAAGATTACTGTTTAATTTTTAATCTTATTTTAAAAACATACTTGCCAACATACTAATTAATGTTCCATAGTATTGTTAGTCCTGCCTTCTTTTTCACACCAGTATCTTTTTTTCTTATTTAATCGTAATTGCATTTGGAGAATATTACTCTAAAAGTTTACTGGTCTGAAAAAAGGGCAGAACTAACAACACTACGGAATATTAATTAGGATGTTGGCAAGTATGTAAAAGTCATGTTAATTGTTAGAAATTGAAACATTGACTATAATTTTATTTTAAATAACATTTATCAACACTGATTAACTTGCCTATTATATTATATTCATTAATTTTGACTCTAGGATAAACATTCAAGCACCGGTGACCCTTTTAAAAATTTTAACACCTAAAGTCCGTTCAAAGAAAAGTGATACTAGAAACAAATGGGTTACCAAGGTACTCCAATTTTATGTCTCTCCTGCAGAAATGGCGACTTTGTTATTCAAGAAAAAAAAAAAAAAAAATGTTAAGAATACCCTTAATTAACCTCTCTAAACAATAAAGATCTCATTAAAAGATAAAACTATCCCACCCCTACATTTTGTGTTTTGGCATTTATGGCAATCATTTGTATCTTTAAAAAAAAAAAAAAAAAAAAAAAAAAATTGACAATGAAATACCCATTAAAGTAAGAGAAAGTCATTAACGTAACAAAAGCAAGGGTGGGAAAATGCTAACAAAAGAAGGGGAGGAATAAGCGATCTTGGCTGGCCCAGCAGTAACAGTGACATTATTCATGCTGCCAAATAACATGTAGTTTTCTTTACTTTTGGTATCAGTTTAAATTGAACAGACTATAGTGGATATTACTTACAAACTTTGAATAAACACCATAAAATGCAATAAACTCGCAACAATTGTTTTGGGTCGAAAAAACACACGACCCTTCATCAGGCGAATGAAGTAAGCACGAGTGCTGCAGTCAAAGCGGCAATGCATGTTTTTAACATTTTAAATGTCTGAAAGGCTTTAAATTTTTTTCTTCCTGACATGCAGCTTTCTGGAGATGTTTTTAAAGTGTTCTGCCTAGAACAAATGCATGCAGCCTACATATGTGCAAATAGAAATAGTAATTTACTTTTGTCATATACAAAAATTACAATAGGAAGGGCAACAAATGTTGAAAAATAATATGGAAGGGGATTGTTATGATTATTCTTATATGTTACATTAAATAAATATAATATTGATTTAATACATAAATATATAAACAGAATGTCTCAAACGTCTGGATACACCAAAATATTTCTAAAAGAAAGCAATTTCACTGAACATATTCATTTCAAAAGTTTCATGCATTCAAATGTTCTATCAGATGAGATCCATACTTTGAGTCCTAAATTTACTTTATGAAATAAAACATTTTAGATGAAGTATCATAGGTGGAGGCTCATGGCTTCTAAGGGGCCTACATAACACAAACTCTTTTTTTTTTTCAAGTGGAAACCATACCTTTTCTTCACAGAACTGTGTTAAGCAGAAAAAATGTTTTTAATATATAGAAAATATGTATATTTAAGCAGGTGGCTATAGGGCTGCTCTGATTGTTATCGTTGAATAAAAGTCTGGAAACCTAGAGTTATCTTAAAAAGAAAGCCATTTTGTTGATGACATTGATTTAAAAATTCTGTGCATTCAAGTTATCTGTTAGATGAAGTATGACAGGTGGGTCCCCAAAAACCCATGTGATAAAAATTCAATTTTTTTCAAATAGTAACCATAACCCCCCCCCCCACACACACACACACACACAGAATCACATTAAAGCTGTACATTGGTCAGGTTCCCTCTTTCTTCCCATGTTATCCAATTATCCCCTATATCACGGAATACTGATTTCAGGGTTCCCACGGGTCAGGGAAAACCTGGAAAAGTCATGGAATTTGAAATTACTGAAAAAAGTCAGGGAAAATTGTAAATATTGTTCAAAAACCTGGAAAAATGATGATATAAACCTGGAAAATGCTTTTTGAGCATTCAATTTATATCGCAAGTCACATTACTATGTTGTTTTATACTGTGAGCTATTTTTAATGTTGCGAACCTAATTTTGTGACTGGAATTTTCTAAAAATATACCTGGAAAGCCTGGAAAAGTCAGGGAATTTTATTTTTTAAATTGAGTGGGAACCCTGTGATTTTCGTTGTGTCATTGTTTAAGATCTCATTAAAAAATGAAGCTTAATTGTATTTTTAAATATTATTCTTTGAATATGTCACCTTTTAGATTAGTGAGTGATTTTTTGAAAAAATAAATTTAAATATTTTGTTTAGAGATCCAAATTTAGAGTCCTAAATTTACTTCATAAAATAAAATATTTAAATTTATTTTTTCAAAAAATTGCTTACTAAGCTAAAAGATGATGTATTCAAAGAGTAATATTCAAAAAACAGAATTTGAAAAACTTCATTTTTGAATAGGATATCCTTGTAAAACAAAACAAGAAAGATCCCATAAGGTAACATGGGAAGAACGAAAAAGGGAATCTGACTGATATACAGCCGTAAGAGAAAAAAATCTGTTTCAAAAGATGTATTCTTTTTATTTAAAGGTAGGGGGTACTCGGGCCCCAATTCTTATGTTTGAAAAAATGTCTGGAAACCTTGAATTATCCCAAAATTAACGCAAATAGAACACATTTGATTTTTAAAAAATTGTTTGTTTTCAAGTAATCTGTCAGATAAAATATCACATGTAGGACCCTAGGCTTGCTAAAATAAACTATATTTCTTTCTTTTTTTCCAGAATCGTGTTGATAGAAAAGACCTGCTTTAAAGCATTTTTCACTTTTTATATTTTGGCATTTGGGGACCCCAAGGCTTCTGTTTTTGTGTAAAAGTCTGAAAACTGAAAGATCTTGAAGGCAAAGCAGTTTCGCTGAACATATCAATTTAGAAAATTTAATGATTTATATTTTTTTCATATCAGTCATGACAAAGCCTTTAAAGGTTCCATGTGATATTTTTTTTATTATTAAATGGAAACCATAACTTTAATGATAAAATCGAGTTAAGCAGGACAAAAAGAAAAATCTGCCATAATTTTTTTGTTTGAGTAAAAGTTTAGCAATACAGAAATATCCATAAAAATTTTTGCTGAATGTATTTAATTCAAATATTTTGTGAATTAAATTAATGAATAATATAGGCTAACACAGATTGTATCACAGGCCCCCTAGGAGCTCTTGCAAAATACTTCTAGAATACCTCTGTGATAATTCATGTGATAGGTTATTTAATACTATTTCGAAATTTTCTAAATTAATGAATTCGGCAAAATTGTCTTACCTTCAAAACATTTCAGAGTTTTAAAAAATAAGGGCTCTAAAGACTTCAAACATCGAAAAATAAAAAATAAAGCATGTTTCAAATCAGGTACTTTGCACTCAACATGATTCTGTAAAACAAGAAATACGAGTTTCATTTAAAATAATTGATTTTGTGTTACTTCTGGCCCCGGGATCTCACCTGTGACATTTCATCGGATAGATTACTTGTAAGCATGAAAACTTTCCAAATCAATATGTTCAGCAAAATTGCTTTAAATTTGAGATAAATCAAGAATTTCCTGATTTTTATTTGAATATATATCGGGGGTCCCCTGTCTTGAAGCAATTCCTGTTTTAATACAATTTTTGTTTTGTTTTACATGATTCTGTGGGGGAAAAAAAAAAAAAAAAAGTAGGTATCCCATTTGAAAAAATTGAATTTGTTCTCATAGGACCCACCTATGATATCTCATCTGATATATCATTTGAGAGCAATTATGTTATCACTTATCAGCATAATTGTTTTCCTTTTAATATAATTTGGAGTTTCCAGACTTTGAATTGAACATAAAAATTGGGTCCCCACCTATTCATTACTTTTTGAAAAAAAAAAAAAAAAAAATACATGTTTTGAAGCAGATTTTTTCCACTTAACATAATTCAGTGAAAAAATTGTTTTTCTTTAATATATATATATATATATATATATATGTTAGTTTGAATTACATGGGGATCCAATTATGATACCTCCTTATCTGAGAAATCATTTGATTGCACTGAACTTTTGAAATACTCTGTGTGTGTATACACACTTTATGAAATAAAAAAATTATTCAGATATATTATTAGCTTTTTCATGGGGTGTGGGGTGCCAGTTATGTTTGTTACTCCACTTGAGTCAGTCACACTAGGTTGAAAAAAATATTTTCAAGTTGAATACTTCCTGTCTTGATCTTGATCGCTTCTAGCTGTGGCCTTGTTTCATCATTTAATAATTAAGGTATAACAAATATCACATTCATCAGGGTTCCCACTAAAGCGTGAGACTGCAAGAATATCGCTTGTTTTTTTCATTTTCTCATATAAAATTTTTAACATTGAGGTAAATTTGCTCACATACTCTTCTGAGACAATTTATTAAAATTTTTTGTCCAAGAAAAAAGGCATTTAAAAAATATCAATCTTGAAATGAAAAGTTTTTCACCTTTCACAAAAATCAGCAAATTTAAACAGACCCTTCATAAAAGTTATTTTCAAAAATCTTGGATAAGAAAATTATGAAAATCATGAAAAACGGCAGTTTTTTGAGTGACGCAAGCGGAGGGACAAACGGGACGCTGCGAACTCATAATATACGGCTAGTTTGACATCAAAGAGATTTGTAAAAGCCGACACTTAATATCTCAGCAAATATGCCATATTTTGTTCTGATCTTTTCAGAATAGTCTTTTATCTTCGGTCTTAATCTATCCTGAAAATTTTACATTTCTACACGCAGTATGTTTTGAGATCTGAATCTCAATTTAAAGCCAAAAAGGGAAAAAGGTTGGTGTAATGGACTGAAATTCTGAAAAATATCTCTAAAACGGCTCGAAGGATTTTCATATAATTAATATATGTTGTTAATAGGATTTTTCTGAATCTAGTAACGTTTTCGTTTTTTTTTAGGAAAACTCTTGTTTTTTATATAAATCGCTTTAAATATGGAACTATATTACTCCGCCAATTACATATGTTTCTTCGGGTGAAAACGCTGTTATCCGGTTCTTACTTGTGAGGTATGCGGGTTGGTTTGTTGACCGACTTGAATGCAGCCAACGAATTATTTAGAATTTTTTTTTAACGCAAAAGTACTTTATTACATGTTTAAAATATTTATTGTATGTATACTAAGTCAAATTCACTTAAATATATTTTCTCTTCTGTTATGAAAAAAATATTTTTGATTTCAAAATTTCATATTTAGTCAAAAAAATATTTAGATGATATTTTAAATAAGGAAGTATTTTGTAATTTTAGATATTCCATTTTATCATCATAATGATGAATTTACAATTTTTTAAAGCTAAAAAATTTTTAATCATTCCTGAACATCGATTTTATAATAACTCAATGATTTGCAATTCCTATTCATGTATCCTTACGCGCCGGGAATGCAAAAAAACAGCAAATAGAGTTTTGGCGCCATCTATCGTTTTTATTTCAAACATACTATTTCGTAAATACATGTATATATATTTTTTTCTTTTTAAAAATTAAAATCTCTTTTGAAAATACAGTTAGAGTTTATTCATTTATTTATGTTTCAGACTTTAAAATAATACATATTTTAAATATTAACATAATCAAAATTTTTTTATTATTATTCAAAGCAATAATGACTACGGGATGAAACAGTGCTTACACTGTTTATTAGAAAAAGCAGTGTTTTTAATAAACAGTGTTTAAACAGTGTTTTAGTAAAATTCATTTTTCACGAATTTTATTAAAATTCATGAAAAATGTGTCAAATAGCAATTATTAAAAAACACGTCAAAATAAGTAAATAACATCTTTACTTTGAAACCCATAATAATTTATTTCAAAAAAATTATTCTTTCTTTTCTTTTCTTTTTTTAATTAATTAATTTGTGCATGAAAAATTCTATTTCATAAATATATTTACAATTGCAATAAACAAAAAATCCTCCTTTAATTTTAAATAACTATTTCTACCTGTTTCTAAACATTTTCGGTAAAAAAAAAAAAAAAAGTTAAATCTGTATGTATATGATTTTTAATATAAACTACTAGATGGCGCCACTACATTTAATTTATTTTTCTTAAAAAAAAAAAATAAATAAATAAATAAATAAAAAACTTTTAATTGCTTCGAAACATGTAGAAATAATTATTTAAAATTAAAGGAGGGTTTTTTGTTTATTGTAGTTGTACATATATTTATAAAATAGTATTTTTATGCAAAAATTTCATTTTTTTTTAAGCTTTACTTATATTTTCCATAAAAATTTTCTCCAGGTGCTTTTATCTTATTTTTAAAATTATAGAAATATAAAGCTTAATTTATATTTTGTCTATTTTTCCCCCAAACGTTTTATATGAAAATATATACGAAGTAATTTTTACCTGCACTTTTGATGAAAATTTAAATTGTGAATATTGGAGCAGTATACTTAGCCTCAAAAGGGGAAAGAAAATATATAAAATTCCATTTTTAACATTTACTTGATTTTTTCTTTAACTGTTTAATTTGTAATTCTCTAAAAAGAAACTTGCAAAATGTAAATTACGTAATTCTAACTTAAATTTGAAAATTTTCACTTATTTTTCTTTTTTTTTTTTAAGAGTTTGAGAATCCCAGTCAATATTTTTTCCTAGTGCGAAGCTTCTCCATTTTGTTTCCAAGTGGCAGGCTACTTGAAAATTTGTCAATACGATAACGTTTGAAATACTGAATTAATTTACACTAAATTTGTAGTGTAGATTTATCTCAGAAATGTATTTGATATGTTCATTTGCCAACTTAATCCACCCTCTTGTTTCCCTGTGCCAGCACACTGAAAATTTCAAATTTACATTAGAAAGGTTTTATGAACCAATTTGCTTAAAACTCCATATACACATAGCCTACATTTATAAATCCACTAAGTCCATTAATAAATTGTAGCTGCCATTTTGAAAAAAATAGTGGCAACTTCATAAGAAAAGATAAATTAGTTTACCCTTCCTAGGAGCGAGAAGGACTTGTTTTAATTTTTTTTATCAATAACCACTAAAAAGTAATGATATCAGTACAAAAAACCCTTAACGGCTTAAAAGTTTGTGACGCCGCTACTTTATGACTATACGAATTTGAAATATGAGTCTTAAAAATAATGATATTAAATTTTAAGTGACGCTTTGCAATTAGTTAAAATATACATAGATTTTCTTATTTGATCATTCACTTTTATATTTTATTTATATTTATAATGCAAACGTAATATTTTTAACTTGAAGATCAGACAGATATATAAAATATACTCACTGATGCTTTTTCATTCGCACTTCAAATTCAAAATAACAGTTTTAAAAGGAATGATATAAAAATTCCAGTGGCGCCTCGGTGTTATTTTAAAAGATTTGTTTTTAGATTCCAATAAAATTACTTTGTTTTGTCTAATAAAGTATATTTACACATTTAAACAGTGCTTTTAATTTTCAAATATACTGTCAAATAATTATACTTTCACTGAGTTAGCATTATAAATTAAAATTATTTATTTCAATAAATTGATTTATCTTTTGCGTCACGCTATCCAAAACTGCAAGTAAAATTTGTGTAAATGTTTTCTTTATGTCACACTACCTCTTTGAGCAAATTTTCACTTAGTTGGACACTATGATACTATGTTTTGGATAGCGTGATGCAAAAGATAAATCTATTTATTGAAATAAATAATTTTAATTTATAATGCTAACTCAGTGAAAGTATAATTATTTGACAGTATATTTGAAAATTAAAAGCACTGTTTAAATGTGTAAATATACTTTATTAGACAAAACAAAGTAATTTTATTGGAATCTAAAAACAAATCTTTTAAAATAACACCGAGGCGCCACTGGAATTTTTATATCATTCCTTTTAAAACTGTTATTTTGAATTTGAAGTGCGAATGAAAAAGCATCAGTGAGTATATTTTATATATCTGTCTGATCTTCAAGTTAAAAATATTACGTTTGCATTATAAATATAAATAAAATATAAAAGTGAATGATCAAATAAGAAAATCTATGTATATTTTAACTAATTGCAAAGCGTCACTTAAAATTTAATATCATTATTTTTAAGACTCATATTTCAAATTCGTATAGTCATAAAGTAGCGGCGTCACAAACTTTTAAGCCGTTAAGGGTTTTTTGTACTGATTATATATACAATGAAACACCAGAAAAACTGAAATTAGGTGTATAATCTTGTATTGAAGGTATTAAAAAGAAAGTAAGTTTCATCAGTTTGCAGCAATACCTACCTATTTTAGTGATCAGCAGTACAAAAAAATTGACATATTTGAGCAATTAAATGTGATTAAACTCAAATTATACCTATGAGCTATAAAATTAGACAATGTTAACAATTTACATTAATGGATTTTTTTTTTTTTTTTTAATTATTTTTCTGCTTTAACAGAAATCTTACTTTCAGAGATATTTTTAACTCCTCCACAAGCGTATTTTATGCATTAAAATCTAAAAATACTCCTTAAAATTTTAACCATGAATATTTTCACGCTTTGTATTTTTAGGTTAAACTTAGTGTACTTTATTAAATGTGTCTGAAAAAGTTTACATTCTTTCTACAATTCAATCGTCTGCATACTTTTTTTTTTTTTTTTTTTTTTTTTTTTAATTAATTGATATCTTTTTTTAAAATGGATAAAAAGTTTTCATAATTAAAATTATTTTGAGTAAAACTAAAAATTTGCATCAATAATAGAATTTCTCAGATTCACATATGGCCTTATCTTTCAATGTTCATTGGAATTATAAACTGAGTCACATTATGATTATATTCTGAGCTCTGATATTATAATATATAAATTATGCTGATAAGAATATTAATACAATTGGCCAGTCCATAAAATATAACTTTGAACTTATTAAGAAAGAAGTAAAATTTAGCATGATTTCACAAAAGATCAACTTTTTTCTCTTCCACTCTTTTTTTATTCTTAATAATGCCAAATTCACTCCTTCAAAAAAGATCAAGGAGTATTTTCACTCCTAGGGAAAAATACAAGCAATATCTCTGCTTACTTTGTTATTGAGTAAAGGTGTGAAATTCTCACTTAGTTTTTACCTCTGAGTAGAACTCTGCATCCACTCTTTTTCCTCATATTTATTTAATAATATGCTGATAAAATTATAAAATAACTAAATATTTATTAATGTTCTTAGTAAAATAAAATCAGTTTTATAAATTTAAAATAAAACATAATTTGCTTTCTTCCACTTCAATCTGTCTAACAGTAGTCGGAGTCGGGTTATTTTTAGTGACTCTGACTAGGACTCCTTTTACTGGAAAATTTGCCTAATTTTGACTCCACAGCCCTGGTTTTACAGGGTTGCTATAGTACCTGGAAAAATCAGGGAGTTTGAAAAATCTAATAAAACAGGGAAATTTTGAGGAATTTCAAAATTTATTGCAAAAACAGGAAAAATTCTAGAAATTTAGAAAAATTTTTTAAATTGTAAGAAAAATTATTCATGATAAGGTTCTAATTTCAGTTTTTAATTTTGTTTAATTTTATAGTTTAAAGAATATTTTTATTTTAGCGTTTATTGGGGTGGGGGGGGGGGAGTCAATTATATGATTTTCTTCAACTATAGTAAGTTAATATAATATATCATTGATTTGTTCAGTTGACTTAGGAACGGCTACATTCTAATGCTACACGATTACATGACATCTACTTTGCTTTTAAAAAAGACAGGGAAAACTCAGTGAATTTTCTTTTTTTTTTTTTTTTCCCCTTCTTACAAATTTGTGTAGCAACCCTGACTATATACACATACACAATCATAATTTTTTACTTCTGTATATATTCTTTTTAACTAAAAAGAAAAAAAATCTGGAATTAGTCAGTTGAAAATATGACAGGGTTCATATTCCTCAGGGAAAATCCGAAATATTTTGGGAATTAGGATTTCTGTTCCAAATCTCACAGAAATATCGTGAAAAATGAAAACTTTTATTAAAATTCTAGAAAGATTGATCGTAAAATGACGGAAAAAGGAAATTTTTCCTTCTCATTCCTACAATTTTCATGTTTGGTTCGATTCAAATGATAAAATATTGTAAAAATTTGCATTATGGTGAAGGATAGTAATTTAATTTCAAAATGAAGTTTTTCACCCATATCCAGACAGAATTTATTTATACTTCAGAACTTCATTATGGCATTTTCACCTCCTGCCCTGGGACATAGTTAGTCTCATCATTCATGCTAATGAGATTCTGGTCTTCACTGTTCCATTACCTCAACATCTTGCATCACCTGGTATCAATGAAGGTCAAATCGTATTGATTGCAAATGATATATTGGTCAGTATATCCACTGTTTCACAGTACGTGTTATTTTCGTAATTTGTAAGTTTTTTTAGGGTTACTGAAGAGGATTTTTAGATATTCTTTTTGATTAATTTTAGTTAGTTTAGTTATTGTTTCATTAAACGTAATATCATTCTGATGTTCTTTTATACATTTTTTTATTTTTCTGTTTGTCGTTCCAATATATGTTCCCGATTCATTATTTTCATTTATATAGACAGGGAAAAATTAAGAAACATTTTGATGTGATCTGACTTTAATCAATAATAGATGGTGTGAGATGATGAGGTCATGGAACAGCAGAGTCCAGAATTTCTGACCTATACAAATAATGAGACTGATGGTACTGCAGGACATGAGATAAAAGTGCTCTAATATCTCTCTAAGATATTAGATCAACATTTAATACTTTAAGATAAAAAAAATTTGGATAAAGGATAAATGGCTAATATAATGTAAACCAATACTGTGCTGTGAAGGCAGTGAATACCACCTTCCTATTATTATATAATGTGCAGCTATCATTTTCTGAAAGTGATTGGGAAATTTTCTTTCTTTCTTTTTTTTTTTTTTTTCTGGCCATTAATACATAAAATTGAATGATAAAATGAATGTATAATAATTTATGCTATCTGCTTTAAGGGGATTTGGTACCTTTGAAAACACCACTGAAGCACAGGGTGGTTATAATTAAACTTCCCTATAAATAGCATCCTACAGTGCAAACGGGTGAACGGAGGGCAACGAAATTTGGTATATAGACCAAAGATGCGCTCACGAAATAAAAAAAAAATAATAATAAAAAGTTCTAAAATGTGTACCAGAGCTCTCCTTTTCCACAAAAAACAATAAATTTATCACAATAAACGACCAAAGTGGAATACAGAAACAATATTAACATTTATTGACTAGTTTCTGATTACCTTGTCATCGAACCACATTAAGTAATGGTAAGGAAAAAATAACAGTATGCTGTTTGAGAAAACCTGTTTTGCATAAAGTTTCCTCTTCTTCGCAAGCATGCAAATCTCAGCATTTTTTTCCTAGAACTGACAGCTTTTCCCGGTTTTACATTTTATTACTCATGTTCTGGATTGGTAATATTGTTTCTGTATTCCGCTTTGGTCCTTTATTGTGTTAAATTTAATTTTTTTCCCTAAAAGGTGCCCTCTGGTGGACAGTTTGGAACTAAAAGTTTTTTTTTTCTTTTTACAAAATTCTGTGAGCGCATCTCATGTATGGTCTATATACCAAATTTCGTTGCATTCCGTTCACCTGTTTGCACTGTAGGATGCTGTTTATAGGGTAGTTATAATCACCCTGTATGTTTCTTATAAAAGCTTGTATTTCCATTTAATATTTATAAATTGAACTATATTAGGCTTTAAAAATATAGATAAAAAAAACCTTAAACATTACTTCGTGCGTCTTTTTTTTTTTTTTTTTTTTTTAAATATATTAGGCTTGTTCAATAAAATATGCCTATATTCAGACAACATTTCTTATAGTTTTTGGTATATTTTTTACAGATTTGAAATCTTTAAATTGCATATTCTGAGTTCGCATTTTTTTTCTGTATTCATGTTCTTCAAAATGCTTAAATTTCTAAATATATTTAAGAAAATACTTTATATATATTCTGGATGTTCAATAGAACCTACCGAAAAGAATTAGAAATTAATTTTGCAATATCTTTAAAAGAAAAGATATCAAAAATAAAAATGTAATTTTTTTTTTACTCCCCAAATTTTTACATAAACATGGACTTTTTAATTTTTTTCTGAAAAACTGATCAGTAAGTTTCAAAACCTACCCTTAATTCTTTTAAGTTCTTTTTTTTTTTATGTTTAAGTCCTTTATTAATTATATCAGTAGAAGTTTAATTATTTTGAAGATCATGAATTTATTAAAAAAAAAAAAAATGCAAATTGAGAAAACACAAAGTTAAGATTTCAAATCTGTAAAAAATACATTAAAAACCATAAGAATTGTTGCCTGAATACATATTTTATTGAACAAAACTTAATATAGTTCAATTTATAAGTATTAAATGGAAATATAAGCTTTTATATGAAACCTTCAGTAGTTCCAAATACAAGGTGCCAAGTCTCATTAAAATAAGAAAAATATATTAATTTCATTTAAAAAAAAAAAAAAAAATCTATGGAGGGGCAAGTTCTGTAAATAAAATTACCAAACTGCAAAGTTTTTTTTTTTTTACTTTTAATCTTAACCTAAATACAGTGAAGCATTCATAATCCATAATTCTATAATCTGGCAACACCCATAAACCAGCACTAATGACATTTATTTAAACCTCCGCCTATAAATTGTAGTAGTACTCAACTTAATTCGCTGTATGCTTGCCAACTTTTATGGATTGTTAGTGAAGTTCAGAGATTTTCACTTAATTTTATTGATTTACGGACTAGCATGAATTTTTTACAGATTAATCAGGATGATGGTAAAAATTCTGAAAAAGAACAAAGAAATTTTTTTCTTGCTATGGCAAATCCAAAAGTTATTAATAAAAGAGCTTGTTTCTATTCCTGTTACCAGAAGTCAAAATAATTTTGTCAACATTTTTGAAGGACTTGAAAAATATGATTTTATTAGCGATAACTAGCTAATGAATGTGCATTCATTAATCTGTCAATGACAAACTGAAAAACAGAAAAGAATGAAACAAATGAAATTGACTGACATATTTAATAGAATGCAGCAACATCAAATTTCTGATCTTATTTGTTATTAAGCCAGTTTCAATATCAAAACTTTTTTTAATTATTGTTTGTACAAAAATAAACGATCTGTATTACTGTTTTATAAATGTTATTTTAAAATTTTTTATTTATTTCAATTGTTATTTTAATTATTTTTGTTTTTGATAAGGATTTGTATACATTTTTTAAAGCTAATTAAAAAAAAAAAAAAAATCTTTAGATGCTGTAGCTGACATGATTTCGATATACATTTTCCAAACATTTATAATCTGGAAAAATCTATAATCCGGCAATGTCTGTTTCCCACTGATACCAGATTATTGATGCTTCACTGTACTAATTTTCATATATAAATTAAATATAATAAATTAATAAATTTAATTTTACTTAAATAATAAATTAAAATAAATAATTGTTAATAAATTAACATTTACTTTCAATTAATTTATGGTTTATTAAAAGAAGCATCAAAAATAAAGTGAACGTCTGTCAGTTTTTCCACCGCAAACTTCATTATTTACATCCAGAAGTAGATTGCAGATTAGAAGGAGTTGTGACTGTATTTCTTTTATGGCTTTGATGCTATACTTGTATCTACTCCCCCCTCTCTTTTCCCCTACACCTGACGAAGTGTTGTGTATTATTATTTTGATTTCAAACTATTGTTGTCTGTTTCTGCTTTTTATGATGGTTGCTTAGACAGTTTTAATTCTTCATTGTGCAAGTAATTCTACATATTTTATAAATGCATTTTATTTTGCTTTTGTTTGTAATCATTTACCAAACAAATTGAACATTATACATTTTGTTACAATTGATTGTTTTGTAAACATTGTTAAATATTATTGGAAAATACATAAAGTGTCCACTACTATTGTTGTCCATTAGCAATTTCATCAAGTGTTGCTTATAGATTATTTTCCCAAATGATAAGAATGGTTATCTTACAAAACAGCTTAAGTTGTTCAGCTTATTATCTACAAAATAGCTTAATATTTTCTTGTTCAAATTGTAAAATTTACATTTCTACATAGTCTCTTGATTTTATAAATTAAGAAGAAATAAAAAAATTCTATGTTTGCACATTTTACTCTTGAATCTGGTGGATGGTAGAATGATGGGTTTGATCCCAAACAACCAGCTGTTGGACTTTTTCAAGATTTTCTCCAAAACTAGCATGAATATAATGCAAGGCTCCTTAGAAGGACTACCAGGGGAGTGTATCATACCCATACCTATTTCCTTCATGTAAATGAATTAACCTAAAGAGAAAAATTGTTTCAGCTGAGTGAAATAATCTGGTATCACGCTATTCAAACTAAGAATGCTCTTTACCACCACATATTTTCAGTCATGTTTTTATAAGATTTTTAGTAATTTTGAAAAATAAAAAGTAATGAGGATTTTAGTAAATAGAGCTGCTCTTTTCTACCATTTTTTTTCCTCCTGAACATATAAATCTACATGTTTACAAAACAATAATGGAAAAGAACATTTAGAAATATTCAGGGATGAAACTTTTCAGGGTCTACCCCTGAATTCAGGGTTTTTGAAAATTTTGTTGTTCTTTAATTTCACATTAAATTATTTTATTTTTATCAAAATTTTCCATTTTGAATGTTTATATTTGCCTTAAAATATATTAAATCTTAAAATATCATTTATTAAAGGTAGTTAAAATATCACTTATTAAATGATGTAATATTAATAAGTCTCTCCTGTCTGCATGCAAAAAGCAGTTTTCAGGGGTTTTGCATGCTCAGTAGTTTCACTGCTGAATATTATTAATCAACAATGAATATTTAATTAGAGAAATTGGAGTGTAAGGTTGCATTTTTATATACCAATTATCTGAAAAGTACCAGAGTCGGGAATCGAACCAGCACACTTGATATGCCATGCGGATGCTCCACTGCTGAGCCATCCTGACTGATTACCAACTTGATAGTAATCGGCCAGGGGCGTATTCGAAACACTGAGTATGCATATTATTAGCAGTAGTGTGGGAAATATTACTATGTGGAAAATGTCAAGTTGGTAATCAGCTTGAGCATCTATGCAGTACTGTATGCATGCTTCAGCTGTAGAGCATGTATGCAGTACAAGGATTGCCCGGGTTCGAATCCCGGCTCTGGCATTTTTCACATAATTGGTTTATAAATTCAACCTTACACTCAATTTCTCTAATTGGGAAAGAGCATGTTTGAGTTTATTCGGTACTGCTGAGCACACATATATAAGTGTATGTACAAAAATTAATTTGATTAACCTTACTAAACATACACTGTTGTGTGCTCTACACAATATGTGTGGATTCATTCGATTATTTCATATTAAATCATGGAATTGATAATTTTTTTTTCCTTTCAAAAATCACCTGTGTTTTCACTAAATATTTTATTTCGTGTATTATAAGTTATTTTGTAAAATTCAAGAAATATAACACCATTAAAATTGATAAGTACAAAACTTTGAATAAACGCCATAAAATACAAGAACTTGCAACAGTTGTTTTGGGGTGAAAGAAAACACGACCCTTCATCAAGGGAACGAAGTAAGCACGAGTGCTGCAATGCAAAGAAAGCAGCAGCTCATTCCTTTCGACCCAAAAATAATTGTTGCAAATTCTTGCATTTTATGGTGTTTATTCAAAGATTTTACTTATTACTTTTAAACTATTTACTTTTAACTCTTTGGTGCTTTCTTGTAATTTTTTATAACTATTAAAATTGACTTCAGCTATTTTTCTTCTATAAATCGCAATGCATAAGAAATATTTTGTGTATCTGAAAAATGAACTACACATGTTACTTACATCACTTTCAATAGGAAACATGCTGTAGATAACTATCGTAAATTATGCAGCTATCGAACGATATTTGTGGAAGTTGCTACTATAACACACAGACCAAAAAAAAAAAAAAAAAAATCATAAACACTTTTCATCTATGTTTTCAGAAAGTATTTAACCCTTAAATGCCGTGTGTTGCCTTTCGGCAACATACCCAATTTTGTCTTTAAAATAAAGTATGATTTTTTAAAGTATTTTTTCCATGATTTATTTAATAGAGGTAAGAATAAAACATTTTTTAATTGATTTAAAAAATAACATTTTTAAATTGATTTAAAAAATAATCAGGCATTTAAGGGTTAAAACATAAATAAACAGATGTTATTTTTCTTTGAATTCTGACACCCCTCCTTCCTACCAACCCTGCCTTGCATATACAACTGATCGGAAGCTGGTTTGAAACTTGCATCTCCTTCCTTAAACAATCTTTGATGTGAATCCTAGATATGATTGTCCCACATTAACTAAAAAAAAGCGTGTGTTATTATAATTTTCTGCATCTTATTTCTGTGAATTAGGATTTAGTATACAGCGTAGTACTTTGACTGAGTAGTGAATGTAGAGTACTTGACTGAGTAATTGTAAGAAAGAATTAATTATTGATGCACGTATAAGAATAATTTCACCCATCTTAAAATTAAAAAAAGTATTTTGAAACCAAAGTGTGAAACATAAAACATATTTTTCTGAAATGTTTCAGAACTTATGTAGTAAGCTGTATGTTTATATACATGTCATAGTTTTTGTCATAACAATACACTATCACAATAGTATAAAGTTCCTGTGCACTGAGACTGAGACTTAATTTAGGATGCATGAAATATAGTAGAACTTCGCTTGTCAGAGGTAATGTGGACCGAAGGTACTTCAGATAATTGAAAACTCGGATAACACAGATTCTGTCGTAAATTGAGGGAGAAACATACACCAAAGTTTAAAGTAGATGAAAATGTAGTCAATGAAGTAAGATAATACATCTATTACATATTTAAGTGTAGTCAGCTGAAAATACAATGCATTACATACATATATAAATTATAAAATACAGTACCATATAATAAAATTTGTGAAAATTATTTATGCTATTTGTCAAAAGCCATGCCTCCTCTGAGACGTGGCCTTTTCAGGACCACTTCGGTTAACCCGGAACTCAGTTAATAAGGGCTCAAATAATCACAGCTCTATTGTATACATATGAAATGGGAACATAATAAATATTTTATCATTTTAAACAAAACATGATAGGCTTCAAATTCTAGAAATGTAGAAAGATAGTTGCTTTTGAACCATAATTTTAAAACAACAGATTTAATTATTGAAATATGTTTTGTAATGAGCTTTTTTTTTTTTTAACCCAAATTTTCAATAGTTTAAAAAGTGGCTTACTTTCATTTGTACAAATATATAACTAGAATTTAGTTTGTGTTAATTTTACATAAAGGGTTTTTTCAAAAATATTTTTCTCAATTTTATAGATACAGTTTTATGTACTAAGTTTTTATAAATTATTGCACATATTACATACATACAGGATGGTTATAATTAAATTTCTGCTATAACCAGTCTTCTATAGCTAAAACAGGCAAGCACATTTCATGAATTGTCTCTATACCAAATTTGGCTGTGATCTATCTGCTTGCCCATTTTAACTACAGAAAACTGTAAACATCTGTTATTAATATATTTGACTTCAATAATGGATAAAAATTATGAATTTCTTACAACTACTCAGTATTATTTAAATACTTAGCCAAAATATGGTCGAGTATTGAGTACTTGGCAAATTGGGTGAGTAGGCTGAATGAAAAGTAAATACTGACTACTTTATATAGCTCTAACCATTATCATTTTCAGCCATAAATATAAATGAAGTTTAAAGATTACTTAAAAACTTCTTAAATAAACACATTTATATAAACTAAAATCCTTACTTAGAGAAGTTTCTTGCTTAGTCCTCTCAACAGGGGCTTGTCTTCATCAGCGGCTACTTGGTAAATATTTTTAGCATGACAGATCCAAGCTCAACTTCCTGGTCTGAGCCTTAACTTGTAGCGTCATGTTAGATCCAAGTTGCCAGTTTTTTTTTTTTTTTTTTTTTTGTTATTTTAAGAAGTGGGATTGATAAGAATTTCTATTGTTTCGTGATTTAAGGCATATTGTTGGCTTTCTTAATTTGTTAGCTTTTTAACATTTTCAATGCCTATTTTTAAATTTTCTTCTTGGTTTGTTTCAATTAATGCTGTGGTAATTCATCGAAATTTATAACAGATTTTTGTTCTTTAATATGTTTTTTTATTTTACATTTGCTCATCTTATGTAGCATCCAAACCCAAAGGATGCTGCATAAGTATGACCCCCGTCAAAAGGACTAAAAAAAGCTTCTTCAAGTAAGGTTTTTTAAGTTATATAATAACGTTATCAAAAAAACATCAAGCACTCAAATTTTTACATATGTCATTTGCAATTTATCATTAAATAAATATATTGTTCACATTGTAAAGTTACCTCATTTTATTTTTCTTTGAATATTATTACTGTATGCTATTTTTACAGTATAGGTACATTAATCAATTAACTAAATAAAATTCTTTTTCTGTAGTTTGTTGTTAAATTTTTAGAAATGTACCATGAAAAAATATATATATATTGGGAATCTATTACTTCTATAATGTTTAATTTGATTATACACAGAACATGATTATTATAAGGTCATAAAAGACTTCACATTCTGCTTTAGACCATTCTTTTAATTATTAACTATATTAATTGATTTGAAAGTATTAATGAGTAGCTGACATTTTTTACAGTGCCATAAAAATCAATAAATAAATTTTATTTTTTAAAAATACAAAATTTTATATTTTTATTTATTTTTTCAACTCTGAACTTGATTTATTGAATTATAATACTGATTACAGGGCTGAAAAATTGGCGCAGAATTCATACCACAATAAATGAAACAAAATTTTCTTCTTAAATTAATGATTTTCAGACATGCCAAGTCTCCTGCTTTTGGCAGGAGTCTCCTGCTTTTTGCTTGTTTTTCTATGCTCCTGCTTTTCCACTCATTTCTCCTGCTTTTCTGATGCAATTTTTATCAATCTCTCTTAGCATAATTTATGGTTAAAATTTGTCTGATTGGGTAAAAAAATTTGAAAGAAAATTGAAGTTTATCTTGCCCTGCAATTTATCAAGTTCAGTTTGAATGTGAATTACTATATAATGCTTTGAAACTAATTTTTGCTAAGATAAATTTTTAACTTTTATTTTTGCGTAATGAAAAATGTCTTATTATCAAAAGATTTTTTTTTTAAATACCATAACTATTGAAAACTTAAAGAAATCAAATTTCATTAGAATATAGCTGATATTTTCATTTCTTTATTACCTTTTCTTTTACAAAGATAATTAAGATTCTTATTGTTTTATATTAGGAGCAGAATGATCAAATCTGTCTATTTTGACTTAAATTTTAAATAACTGCATGCATGTCAGTTTTTTTTTTTTTTTTTGATAGTTTGTTTTACTGCAAGAAACATATTTTATTCATTTAATTTTAATACTGATGCTTTGTAAATACCTCCTAAGACTATAAAGCTTTACTTAAAATTAAATTTGCATTATTTTACTCATTTTTCTTACAAACTTTCTTGTTGGAAAAAGTCTCGTGATTTCTGTTAAAAAATCTCCTGCTTTTTTTGTCATTAGAAGTTGGCATCTCTGGATTTTATAGGTAGAGAAATATTTTAAACAAGTACTGGTATGAGTTCTACACCGATTTTTTATCCCTGTGATTACTAAATCAGTGCTATAATCAATAATTTTAGTTCAGGTACTCATGTATATACTCTACCAGTGGCCGAGAGGTTCTGCTCTCGAAGTTGGTTGACAAAAGGTGCTGGGTTCAATCTTAGGTCATGCTCACTGGCATAGCTAATTTGGCTTTCTGTGATTTTCTCTGAAACTCATAAATACAAACGACCCCTTAGAAAGATAACCATGGACGACACGTCTCCCAGGCTTAAGACCCTTGTGAAATCAAGTTGTCTTAATCCCTAACACCAACACCAGGTACTCATATACATTTGTAATCATTCATGCTTATGAAAAGAAAATTTCATAATCTTTAAAATTTGCTGTCATATTTAAACATTAATTGTTAAACAACTGTTCAATTTGTAATTTCTTTTTTCTTTCAGATAAAAATTCCTGTTCAAAGTAAAGAAGTTTGAGTGTTCAAGTGATATAAAATTGAAAATAAATATTAATCTGAATTCATTGCTTGAAACAATATAGTGAAAAAGAGGAATGTTTAGCAGAATGTAGAACAGCTACTCCACACTCAACATTTTACTAAGCTCATTTAATTGAAAGATATTTTTGAATTCTTCATAAAATAATAATGCTGATAGACATATTTTCTACATTACAAATTTAAATAAAGAATCATTCATTTGTCATAAATGTTTTTTCCTGTAATTTGAGAGAGATTTGGTGTAATACCATAAAAAAGAAAAACTTTTATTAATTTTTATTATTTTCATTTTTAAAAAAAAGTAAAAAATTCACTTAAAGAATAATTACTGTAGCCATTCAGTTTTTTTTTTTTTTTTTTTTTTTTTTTTTAAATAAGAAATGCTAAAAAAAAAAAAAAGTGCAAAATGATAAGATTGTAGAAAATGAGTAGGAATCAGTAACAATAATCAAATTTGATTTATACTTATTCTAAGGTTTATCTTTATCATTTTCCCCCTCTCGTAGTTGTGAAGGATATTAGTAATGGAGAAAATTGATAATAAAATGGCAGTTTCTGTTGCCTCAGAAATAAGATGTCAGGAAATATTTATTTGTAAGATATGTCAAAAAGAATGTTCCACAGAACTTCACTATCAGGTTCATAAAATTAAACATTTGTTACCAGAATATTTTAACTGTAACTCATGCCAAGAAGAATTTACTCACATATTAGACTTGGATAAACATCTAGATGAACACAATAGTCATACGTGCATAACTTGTAATGTTTGTCAAACAGAATTTTTTGATGATGTTTCTTTTAATGAGCATATAATACTCAGTCACAGTACTCAGTCTGGACATGCGTTAATTGCACAGATCATGCACAAAGATTCTGAAAAAGTTGAATTAGAAATTGAGAAAAATAAAAAATGCGATTTAATCCACAAAGAAAATAGTGAAAAATATGCACTAAGAGAAGATAGTGCAACTGACAATTTACCAAATATTTTCAAGTGTGTCAAATGTGAAAAAATATTTTCTGAAAAACAGGATCTTGATGAGCATTATCAGAGCTGTTGCATAAAAAAGAATGAAGATGAGGCTATTGATGAAGATTGTTTAGCGATTGATGAAGACTGTATTATTATTGAGGAAGATTCTGATGATTCTACTGCCTTACATGGAACTGAAAATTCTTTCATGTCTGCAAACAATTTATGTGAAAGGAAAAAGGCATTTATGATTGATGTTGAAGAGCAACGAAATGAAAACGCAAATGTATGTTCTCAAAATTTACAAACAAGAAATCCATTTGTTTGTGAAATATGCGAAAAAGCATTTCGAAACAAGCACTCTTTAATTATTCATTTTGTAACTCATACGGATAAAAAACGATTAGTTTGTCCTTTGTGTGAAAAGGCATTTCCTTTAATGTGTCTCTTAAATGCCCATCTTCAAACTCACAAAGTAAAGAAATTTGTGTGCGCTGTATGTCAGGAAGCTTTTGCTTCAAAGGACAAATTGTTTGATCATGTTCACGTTCATGCTGTAGTGGAATCCTTTGCCTGTGTGGCTTGTGACATGAAATTTTCTGATAAATCCTTACTAGATAAACATACTGCAGCATGTCAAAAGAAATATTTTACTGATAAAACCTACACCACTCAAAAGCGTTCCAGTTCCCCTCGCCATGTTTGTAGTGTCTGTTCAAAGTCGTTTAAGAGACCTGTTTTTTTACGGCAACATTTTTTAATTCACACAGGAGAAAGGCCATTTAAATGTGAAACTTGTAATGCAGGTTTTCGTCGGAATAAGGATTTACTTAAACACCAGTTTGTTCATAAACGAAAAAAACAGAAAATGTGTAAAAGTTTGCCATCTGATCTCAAACTAAGACGCCATCAATCTGTACACAGTAAATTTATCGCTTATGTATGTGGAATTTGTAAAAAACAATTCAACACAAAAGCCATGTTAAACATGCATCATTGTTCACAATCTGGAGAAAAATCATCTTTGGATGAAACTTATGAAAAAGAAATTGTTCAAGAATCGGCTTTGCAAATTCATTCTTCTACTCATAATCCAGAACAAGCACCACTACATTGTGAAATATGTCAGAAAGAATTTGCCGAACAGAGTATGTTGGATGCACACGTGATTGCACATTATAGGGAAAAACCATTTGTTTGTGATACCTGCGGACAAAGGTTTAAAAAGAAGTCTTATTTGCAAAGTCATTCTTATCTTCATAATCCAAAAGAGGCACCATTTTTTTGTGAAATATGTAAGAAGGGATTTGCAAGAAAGAGTATGTTGGATGCACACATGGTTATACACACTGGAGAAAAACCATTTTATTGTAGTACCTGTGGACAAAGATTTAAAAAAGAATCTTACTTGCTAATTCATTCCTATACTCATAATCCAGAAATGGCACCATTTCAATGTGTAATATGCGAGAAAGGATTTGCTAAAAAGTGTATGCTGGATGCACATATGATTGTACATAATGAGGAAAAACCATTTTCATGCGATACCTGTGGGCAAAAATTTAAAAAGGAATCTTATTTGATAATTCATTCTTATACTCACAATCCAGAAGACGCACCATTTCAATGCGAAGTATGTCAGAAAGGATTTTCCAAAAAGAGTTTGTTAGATAAACATGTGCCTATACACAGTAGAGAAAAAAAATTTGTTTGTGAGACATGTGGAAGGGCATTTACTCGTATTAATAGTTTGCGGAATCATTCTCTTACTCATCAAAAACAAGTATATCGATGTGGTGTTTGCAACAAAGAATTTCTCAGAAGGTATTTGTTTCACGACCATTTACGTACTCACACTGGGGAAAAACCATTTTCATGTGATATTTGTGATAAGAAATTCGGACGAAAAGCTTATTTGAAAACTCATTTGTGGTTTGCTCATGAGATAGAATGAATACTTCTGTATTGAAATCAGCTGTGCTTATAAAATGAATTTTGTAATGAACTTTTTGTACTTTTTATGGGAATTAAAGAATTGGGAAGAATTTTTGAATATTATTTTGTTGGATTTATTTATTTTTTTTTTTTTTTTTCAAATTTTGAGTAATAAATTAGTCATATTGTATCAGAGTGTTCCTCTGGTTTAAAAAAGAACAAGATGCTGCTAGTAAGACAAAGGCACTTTCTAGATTCTTATGGGCAAAGACACTCATTTTAAGATGCAGTTATAAGTATGCATACAATAAATATTTTTAATTTGTTTTACTTTTGCTTGTTACTAATGTGTGATCTAATGTTTATTGTCACACATAATAGATTTATTTATATATACAGTAGAACTTATATAATTCGAAGTTGAAGAGACCAGAGAAAAATTCAAAATATCCAAAAATTCGAATTACATGTACTATTTTGTCAAAAAGAAGAGATAAATTTAAAAATTTAAACTCTATGACATAAACTTTATATCTAAGAATACTACTACATCTCCCCCCTCCCCCCCATTAAATCCATATTTTTGATTGCTTCTTTAAGTACAACATTTGTGTCATTAGCATATGACTTCAACATATCAATTAATACAAAAATAGAATCTTCTAGACTAGAATCTTAGACATGACTTTCAATTAAAAAAACCCTCGAAGTTCATGTATATGAAGCATATCTTCTGATGCACTAGGTAGGGGCTTCTCTTGTATTTCGTTATCCTTCTTTTGAAAGACTTCTTTTGAAAAAATAATGCACTTTAGCTGAGAAAAGTTCCGGGAACAAATTTTACTGTAATATTTTAAAGGTAATCGTATGAAAAATTCGAATCATCGAAAATAGAATTCGAATTATCCATGATTTTTTAACATTATTAATACAAAATTCAAGGGACTGAGTAAAAAATTCGAATTACCCAGAATTTCGAATTAAACAAGTTCGAATTATTCAAGTTTCACTGTATATCATTTATTTTCAGTATATCATTATTTTCAGTTTGAAGTTTGTTTCCTCCTTAACATATGTAAATATGAATTAGACACCCTTAGAAAGATTCTGCATTGAGCAAAATATTTCCTTTGTCCCATATCCCCTGATCAAATAATAATTATCATAACAAACTATATTAACATTATTTTTAGTAGTTATAAGTACATACTAAAATTCTTATGAAGACATGCTAGAATTCTTACATACACTGATTGATTTGATAATTAGTATATTAATAATTAGCTTTTCCATCATAATATGACAGTTGAGTAAAAAATGCTTGCTAGTGAAGATTTTAAAATGAAATAATACAATGAAAAGTTAAAAGGCTGCTTTAAAGAATGGTTACATTTAGTGTGTGAATAAGAAAGTATCCACAATAAATTCTGTAACAAAAAAGGCAATAAAGGTGCTTTTTTTTTTGAAAGGCAAAAGGAATGTTATTTTTTAAACTAAAGGGAGTAAGGGAGGCATGGGTGAAAGTTTTTAGTCTATTGACTGAATTCAGTCTTTTTTTATGTGTTATAATACAGATAGACCAATTTTA
This sequence comes from Salticus scenicus, assembly GCA_963930645.1. Classification (NCBI taxonomy): domain Eukaryota; kingdom Metazoa; phylum Arthropoda; class Arachnida; order Araneae; family Salticidae; genus Salticus; species Salticus scenicus. The sequence continues at coordinate 55,126,667 of OZ005658.1, read as the reverse complement.
TGGAATTAATCTTGGTTAGGGGCAAATAAAGGTCCCAATTTTTTTCTGAATCAACCCCTATTAATGTTAATTCAATTATATTAATAAATAATTTTCCTAAGTTTTCATACTTATGCTTATTAATGTAACCCTTGGAAATGTATGTTTTGAATATCTACATACATTATGTATGAGTTTATTATATTTTACCCAATATTACAAAATATATATATATACTTCAGACCAGCAAAAATTTTTTACTTTCACCCATGAAGGGAGGCTCCTGAAACTGCCTGGGGAAAATTATGTTGTTATTTATTTTTTCCTCCAGCAATACAAAAGGGAATTTTTTGGGATGATTCATCACTTCTATGGATATTACGTACACTGCAATATAAAGATATAGGCCTGTGGTAGTCAATTTGTCCCCTACAGGGACCATCCCAGGTAAAAATTGGGCCCATTTACGCACCTTCACAAAATTCAAATTCATAAAGAATGGACATTTTACAAAATTTCATTTTGTAATTTTTTTTTTTCTTTTTCTTTTTAATATAAAAATTTTTTTTCATCGTTTCAGTATTACTGCAAATGATTTCTTATATTTGGTTCAATAAAATACTATTAATTTAATAGTAAACATTATATAGAGTGACTGCTAAAATAGGAAGTTTTGCGTAATAATTCTTTTTTCACATAAATAAATAAAAAAATTCACAAAAGTACTTTGTTTCACACAAAAAGTAGGTCACAAAAATTAAAACGTGGATTGACACTGCCTCTCCCCTCCCCCACCATACCGTCCATTAGTGGGCATTCCAGTTTTTGTGGTGAGTAGTAGGCTTAATTTTGCAGGATTTTCCAATAATATCCACCTTAAAAAAAAAAAAAAAAAGTGGGTATTTTCAAAATCATTTAAATCGCACTTTCATCTAACTTATATTATTATAACATGGGCAGAGAATTTAAATAAATATTGGAGGTGCTCAGATTGCTCTATAGAGCAAAATCTTGGAAAAAACAAATCCCTGTGAAAAAATTCTATGATTATCTCATTAAAACACAGTGAAAAAATTATATAAACCTGTAAAAACAAGAGAAAAAATAGAATTATTTGTCAAGATAAAGAAAACTGTGTGATTGAAGGAACGTAAAATATAAATAAAATAAAATTTTAAAAAGTATCTGAAAATTTTAACAATAAAATACTTCTAATTAATAGAAGATCAATAACTCAAAACATTTGATGAAAATGTATTGAATATGTAAAATTTAATAAAGCAACATTAAATAATTATTTATTCATTTTTTTTTTTTTTTTTTTACATTTGAATTTTAAAACAGCTTGTTAATATATACTTCATGTTACAAAGCGAGAAAATATATCTCAAAATTTTGTCCCCCCCCCTCCCTAAAAAACAGGGGTTTTCTACCCTAGCAGTAGAGGTGTTGTCCAATAATGAAATATTTATTTGTTTTTATTTATTTTTATTTCACTTTTTTGAAACATTGGAATAGAAAATTTTAAAGTACAGTTAAAAAAAAAAAAAAAAATCATAGCATTACTCAAAAATACTTTTATTAGATATTTTATAAAATTCTTTAAAGTGTATATATTTTAACGAGTCATAAATTAAAATGCAAAATGATGCAATATTTTACTAGGTAGTTTCGGGGTAGATATAGAATCATTATGGAGTTGCATCAATACAAATGATATAAAAGTAAAGCCCAAACATGTACATTTTGAGCCTGAGTATGTACAGTTTTGTAGATGCTTTGGTGTCACAAATAACTTGTCTAATTTATCTGTGGTCAGTTCGTAGTTACATTTGTGAGAGTAAGTAGATGTGCCTACTGCTTCAAGATTAATTCAAATATTGTGGGAAAATGTGCACCCATGTCAAAAAAAAGTAACATCCAATGTATTTTTTTTTTTTTTTTTTTTTTTTTTTTTGTCATAAAACATTATCCAGTGCGGCAATGAAGTATATCAATTGTGAGAACATCTCCCTCCAAAGCAGCCAAATGGTAAGCCCATTGAATATTTTCAGGAAATATATAAAAAAATTCAAAAACTAAGCAATTGCTGCGAGAAGCAAAATGCAGAGAATGAAAATAGATTGTTTCTATCACTTTCAATATTAATTACAAAAATTGATGAAAGGTATAACATTGGAGAAATTGTAATATTACCCTGCATAAAAGCAGGGATCGATCCAGGTTTTAATTTTTGGGTCCCTTTTTTGAGAAAAACAAAATATTTTTGTGAAATTTTATCATTTTTATAAAACAAAATCTTGTGAAGGGGCTCATTTTATAAATATGAATTTTGTGAAGGGTCCCTTTTTATGATGTGGAATTTCGTGAAGGGGCAGCAAAAGGGACTTAAATTTTGCTTGAATCGATCTCTGAAAAGAATTTTATCTTAATAGTAATGCATCAGGATGTATCTGAAATTTTAAAAACATTGCCATGGAGTGGTAGCATAGTAATGCAACAAATTGAAGAATTGGCAGTTAATGTTAAAAAAAAAAAAAAAAAAAAAAACTGATTTAATTTAAAAGGTCTATTTGGAAATTCTTGCAAAACATTTTCCGGTACGGGTCCGTACTATCTTCAGGCGTAATTCCAGGTGTCTGGTGTTCAGAACATCTAATACTCCTTCATTTTCTTCTCAATCAAATGTTTCCACATGTTGATGGTTGCTGCTCTAACTAGAATTTTTCAAAACACTAGCATTAAAATAGATTTAGGTAATATCAAAAAATTTGCAAATTACAAAAATTAACGTTATGCTGTGAAATCGTGAAGCAGTTGAAATAATACAGAACATGTGGAGTTGCAACCAAAACAAACCGTCAACAGACATCAACATGTGGAAACATCTGATTTAGAAGAAAAGGAAGGAGTAGCAGAAGTGCGGAACAGCAGACTCCGGAATTACGCCTGAGGATGGTACGGACCCATACCAGAAAAAGTTTTGCAAGAATTTCAGAGTAGGTCTTTTAAATTGACTTATTAATATAATTTAGGAAGTTTTAATTAGCTTTTTAAAGTAAAAAAAATAATTCAATACTTTTACATACAATTGGATGAGTCTACCACTGCAGATCATAATGCTTTATTGATGGCATATGTATGTTATTTTGATGGAAACAATATATTAACAGAAGAAATGCTATTTGCAAGAAAATCTTATTGCAGATACAAGAAGATTATCAATATTTAATACTGTAAAATCATATTTAAAAAGCAGTAATATTCCTTTGAATAATATTCTTGCATGTGCTAGTGATGGAATGCCATCAGTGGTAGTTTGCTATTGTGAATTTGTTGCGCATTTGAAGAATGAAGTGGCAAATGTTTATTACTATATTTTATTTAAACCAACTAAAAAAACTTTCTTTACCATAGACCTGTTGCGTGGTTCAGTCCAGGCAAAAATTGGGTCCTTGTTGCTGACCCTTCACAAAATTCCACATCATAAAAAAAAAAATAAAAAAAACTTTACAAAATTATACATCTTAAAAAGGGACTCTTCACAAAATTTAAATCTAAAATAAGCTTGTTCATAAGATTTAGTTTTATAAAAATGATCGTTTTATAAAATATTTCTGTGTTTTCAGTATTATTTTTAATTAATTAGTTCAACGAAGCTCTATTAATTTGAAATTAAACACTATATAGAATGAGTGTTAAAATAAAAGGATTTTACACTGTATGTATAAATATATATTTCACTAAAGTATTTTGTTTTCCACAAAAAAAATAATAAATAAAAGTTCCACAAAAATATTTTATTTTTCAAAAAAAAAAGGTACTCAAAAATTAAAAAACGATCTATCCCTGTTTCAACAGGAATCCATATCATCATCGGCTGCTACATGGTGAGAGCTTTCAGCGAGACTTGTAAGATCTTCTGCTTATAGCTACATTTCAAAAGGTGATGCAACATTCGATCAAGGTTTCCCACAGCTAACTACATAAATCAACCTATACAATCAATAAAGTAAACATTGAAATTTTAGTTAATCCTTTGTCATGTAACGGAAACGAGCCACTGGGAAACCTTGACTGAGTATGGCACCACCTTTTCAAGTGTAGGCCACAAACAGAAGATTTTGAACTATTTTGTTATAATCTATTGAAAAGAGAAATTGATTAGTTTCCTGGATTACTATCTATAAAACAGCATAATGTATCTTCAGGAGGATATTGACAATATCAGTATCAATAGTCACCTCAATAAACTGAGACTAGGCGTGGAAAAATTATTTCAAGATATTTTGAAATTCAAGATGTATGACTCAAAGAAAAAATCCTTTTACCACAAACACTAAGAGGGTGATACAACTTACCAAGAAACCAGTGTTTGAAATTAGATATGATGAAGAAAGCAAACGTAAATTCAATACTGATGGATCTGGATATGCAAACCTATGCCCACAAAAAAAGAAAGAAAAAGCCTGCCATATCCAAATACATAAAAAATGATATTCTGTTAGTGACACTTTTCTCTACTTTATATTTTCTGGAATTACTTTTTCACAGTGGCATCGCCAGAAAATTTTTCAGGAGGGGGCAAACTTAAAATTACAAAATTTTAGTACATATTTAAAAAATTCAAAAAGATTCAGATTATTGGCTGATAGATGGAGGTGATTAAACAAGTAAAGTATAGGCATCAGCTGCAACAAATTTTATGTATGTAATTTAAGACATTTTATTTACAAAAATTATACAACTTCTTCCAAACCAATTTGAATCGAAGAAACTTACTGTCAAGTCAATTCAAACTCTATTCGCAGGGAAAGGTTTAAGCCATCATGTGAACACAAGTCTGGTCAGTTTTGCTCTAATTGGCTCAGTGATATAAAGTTATGTGACTATTCATTTGAAATCTAATAACATAATTTTAAATGTAAATTAATGTATATATATATATATAACTGAAATTTTCAGGAGGGGACAAGTGCTCCCTCTTGCCCCTATGTGCCGATGTCCATGCTTTTTCATTACTTTCTGCGACTTTGGTGTCAGGAAATCTGTGCTAGTTCCAAATTGGTCCTTTTTCTGGCTTCTGATTGGTTCTTGGACTAGGACACAATCCTGTCAATTTTAGTCGAGCACTTTTGGTGAGGATTATGAATTCTATACTGGCTTCTGATTGGTCCACAGGACTTTCTCATCACTAGGTTCTGGCTGGTTCTCCGGAATTCTCTCTGAAGTTCAGTGTATTATTTCAGTTACAATTTTCTCTGATTTTTAACTTAATTGAAATATATAGTCCCTTTTTTTTATTAATTGTGAGACTGAGCGGTTTATCATGTTTTTTGGGGCATCCTACAACGCACACAACAGATTCACTGTTGCATTCAGGTTTTCTCAAGGAGTTTTTTTTTTTTTTTTTTTTTAACTCGTTGTACTTTGTCCTGACCTGAATAAATTTTTGCTCACACAGGATACATTCAGACTAAATTCTAAATTAAAACATTTTTGGCTATTTTATTTATTTTCTGAAAAATCTTACCAGATTTTAGTGCATTTATTAGTCATAGTCAGTTGATCATATATTTATTCATATTATGACCAACTGCCTTAATATTTTCAAAAGAGGAGACCTATGTTTGCTCTTAACAAAAATTAAGACAAATATTCAGTGGTGGATTTAAAACTTGAGGCCCAGGGAGAATGTCTGACTGAGGCTCTCGTATTAGCAGTTTCCTTATTGAGTCCCCTCCTCCTTCACCTAACAAGATGACCCTTGTACTTTTTCATTTTAACTTTTGTTTTATAACCATAAAAGACATTAAAGTCAGTTTGAAGATTGATTTGGACACCCAACCCACATGGGACATTGGCTCTGCCTCAGTCAGGCCTTGCATAAATGGTTCTTTTGTTTTCTGTATTGTCAGTCACTTTTTGTACCAGAACCTAAAGTGGAATTGCACTGAATGCTTCAGGTAAAAATAACAGCACAACAATTTCACCAGTTACATATACTTATAACTTAATTTTTTTCGGAGGGCCCCCTCAAGACCAGAGGTGGGGGGGGGATGCACACACCACTGCAGAATCAAGCATTTAAGTTTGTAGTATCAGCCTCAGGGATCTCATTAATAACACAGGTCAACAAAAATAATGTTAGCAAAATTTGATTTGATAATTTTAGCTGTTATATATGTTTTGTGATGTACTGAAACTGAAAAAAGAAGCCAGTTTTTCTCTATCATGTATTGATTTTTATCAGAACAGGGTGTCTACCTACATAATTTCTTCATTTTTTGTAGTTTCTGGTATTTTCCCATAATTATATTGGTGGACACCCTGTATTAACAAAAATCAATACTTGATAGAGAAAAAGTGGTTTCAATTTCAGCACACCAAAAAACAAAGATCAGCTAAAATTTTAGATGTAAACCTGTTTTATTAATTATATGTAATTTCATCAGAATTCATGTTTCTATGTTTGCAAAGTATAAATAGTAAGGATTTATTGCATCAAACTGTAATTATTTTTAACTTGTTGTAATTGTGCTATATAAATTTTTATAGTAAAGTTATTTTCCTACTGTATGAATCACCATTACTTTGGTATCAGTGGGCAATTAGAAAATTTTACAACTAAGATAGACACAAAAGTAAACAATAGGAATAAAAAGTTGACTACACCACATGATATACACAAGGAAGTCATTCAGAATCAAAATTTAAAGTTGTGATAGAATTCCAAAAGCCTGTAAACATGCTCAAAAACTCTTATTTAAATTAAAACAAAACAAAATTGTTCAATTTGCAAAAATACTACTTTCTGGATAAAAGCAGAAATTTGCTTGTTGCAAAAGTTTAGACATGATTATGAATTGTTGCGAATATTTGTTAATATATGCAAATTTAAAAGAAATGACATCATAAACTTTTGAGTACTTGTCTGCAAATGATAACGCTTCATAATCAAGATTCCGTGAGCTAAAGTATTAAAAAGGATAACATGGTTCATACTCATATATGTGAAAAAAATTCCCTGAGTTCCCAGACAATTTTCAAGATAATATTAGCAACATATTACAAGAAATGCTCCTCTAGACAGGACAAAATACACAGCTGCTTCTACTGTCTAGTATCATATTACTCTCGACCATGATAGAAATTCAGGTAGAAATCATTGTTTACATGTGTATTTTCACAATACTTAATCAATTGAATTTTGATACGAAGTAAACAAGAAAAATGTAACTTGGGACAAAAAAAATATTTGTTTTTCCAGGTTTATATAACTGATTTTCCCTGAATTTTAAGGAAAATTTTTATTTTCCCTGACTTTTTTTAACGAATTCCAAATTCCCTGAGTATTCCCTGTTTTCCAGGTTTTCTTGATGAGTATGAACCCTGGATAAAGATTTAACAATTAAAAGCTAAGAGTGAGCTTGTTCAGAAATTGTGTCTGTTATTAATAAATCAAGAAAATCTACTTATCGAGTTTCGGAAGTGGCAAATCATTATTAGGGGGCAGATGGGGAGGGTTGCAAAATTTTTTAAATAGAAATAGAAAAATAGAACCTAGAAAATTGGTATTATTAGGTTTTTTGGGGTGAGGAATGAATTATGGATACTTTCAAAAGTATAAAATTATTAGGGAACAGTGTGTGTGTGTGTGGGGGGGGGGGGGGGGGTAAAATCTCTTAAATAGAGGTACAGCCTTTATAAATAAATGGAGCTTTGAAAATTGGTATTATTAAGTTTTTTGGTGTGAGGAATCTATTGTGAATACTCTTGAAAGTGCAAAATTATTAGGGGGGGGGGGGGGGAGAAAAGTTTTAAAATAGTGATAGAGCCTTGAAAATTGGTATTTTTAAAGTTTTTGGGGGTTGAGGGATTTTTTGTGGATACTTTCAAAATTGTAAAATTATTAGGAGGTGTCAGGCACATGCATTTGCTGCTTCCATAGAAAGTGGGGAACCAGATCAATGATTTCACTGATAGCAAAAGAATTTTTTAGATTTCTTTTATGTCTTCTGACTTATAAAGAATATTTATTCGTTAAGAGGGACGAACTTAAACAAGTTTGCACAGAGTGCATGGCTTTGCCTTGCCGAAGGCTGTGAGGAGCTGGAGCAAGTTTTTCCGCAATGAGCAAATAATTTTTTTTTAATACCTTTTATGACTTATAAAAATAAAGTGACTCATTAATAATAGTGATGTGCAATTTTGAGAATTGTTTCATTTTAAAATGGTGACCTGCTAGTAAGCGAAGCTAGCTAGTCATACTATGAAAATCCGATTATATGAATGTCTGGCTCTCTTCTCACAAACCTTTATGAAATATACCAAAAGATAAGAAATAACTCAAAAATTCTGTGTTGACCATTCAAGTTAAATTTTTCCAAAAAGATAATGACCTAAAATCCAAAGAAAGTACAAGATAAGCAGTCCAGTTTTCTGCTACAGAAATATATTTGCCTACACACAATAGAACCAATTGAAGTTGCTGGATGGCAAAATGCAACCTATGGCAGCAGGATTGGTTAAAGAAACCATAAGAGGGCTGGCTCTCTTCTTATCGTTGCCATAAGCCAAAGCCAGTGTTATTCTATTGAGAATTTTGCCCCATTATAACACATTAATTATTACATTTTTTTAAATTCCATTTTTACATTCATAAAATTCCCAACTGTTAAAATGGTTATCACTTTCTAAAAATTGATTTTTTGAATTTGTAGTATTTTATTGTGAAGTTGTAAAACATGAATTTTCACAATGTGAAATTTTGCATTTTCTAACTTAAAAATGAGGTACTGAAAATTGAGAAAATCAATTTTTAGGAAGTGATAACCTGTTTAACAGTTGTGAATTATCTGAATGTGAAAATGGAATTTAAAAATATGTATTAGTTAATGAGTTATAAGGGGCAAAATTCCTTAAAGAATAACATTGGCTTTTGATTTCATAGACAATAAATAGAGAGAGTCCCCTTAAAATTCAAAATTATATGTAATTGTCTGAAACAAGGTTTTGAGTGATTTCGATGGAAATTATTTTAATTTTTATTTATATAAATAATAGTGATTTTTTTTTTTTTTTTTTTAATTCATTTAAATATAGTGACCAGCAAAGTGGACAAAACCTGCTAGTTACAGGCATAAATTTCATAGAAGAAGCATATTTATAGAAGTTACTGTTCAGACAGATCAAAGTCATATATACACACTTTTTTAATTTGAGATAATTGCTTAAATTTGCATTAGTAAATGAAAGAGTTGCTTTGAAAATTCATTATTTTTGTGATGCTTTGATGTCTTTTATTTTATTTTTTAAAATGCTAATAAAAGACTGCTAAAAAGTACCTTTTTTATTATAGTAGCACCCTGCACTTTTTTAAATATGGGGAAACTCTCTCTTACGGTGCCTATCATCTGTCTGTGTTATTTTTCATGCCTGGCAAACGATTAAATTGATTTATCTTAATGTGAGTAAGATGAATCAATCACGTCATTATTTATATCATTTTATTGTGTGTTTGGTATGTCTTCTGATATCTTCATCATAATTCTATTTTCTTAGTGTTTGTACTGTGTAGCAATTCTGAATATATGTAAATAGAATCAGAAGATTGCATACTGAACTTATATGAGGGCATTCTGGTTCTCTTGAAGTCAACAGTATACATATATATGTCATGACAATTTAAATAAAAGAATTGTTAATGTGAAAGTTAGAAATTAGAATGTAAAAGTCAGACATCAATAGAACCTAATTATTATTTTTTCTTACTTGCCAAAATTGTATGCTCAGGCGTAATTTTTGTTTATTGTGATTATAACAGGATAATACTGAAAGCTGTGCATACCTGTATGTAGAATATAATTTATTTATTTAATTTAATTTAAACAATAAATACAAATATTAAAATATGAATATATTTACATTAAAAGAAAAAAAATCGAAAAGTTAATTAAAACAAAAGAAATAGTAGGAAAAATTAATTTTTAATTATGTGTTAGTGAACTGATTTTTAGAAGTTGTTGAAAACTAAGTGTTGCATCTTCACACAGAATTAGAACTAGGAAATACTTAAAAACCTGTATGTAGAATATAATTTATTTATTTACTTTAATTTGAACAATAAGTACAAATATTAAAATATGAATATATTTACATTAAAAGAAAAAAAAAATCGAAAAGTTAATTGAAACAAAAGAAATAGTAGGAAAAATTAATTTTTAATTATGTGTTGATGAACTCATTTTTAGAAGTTGTTGAATACTAAGTGTTGCATCTTCACACAAAATTAGAACTAGGAAATACTTAAAAACCTGTATGTAGAATATAATTTATTTATTTACTTTAATTTGAACAATAAGTACAAACATTAAAATATGAATATATTTACATTAAAAGAAAAAAATAATCGAAAAGTTAATTGAAACAAAAGAAATAGGAAAAATTAATTTTTAATTATGTGTTGATGAACTCATTTTTAGAAGTTGTTGAATACTAAGTGTTGCATCTTCACGCAAAATTAGAACTAGGAAATACTTAAAAACCTGTATGTAGAATATAATCTATTTATTTACTTTAATTTGAACAATAAGTACAAATATTAAAATATGAATATATTTACATTAAAAGAAAAAAAATCGAAAAGTTAATTAAAAAAAAAAAAAAAAAAAAAAAAAAATAGTAGGAAAAATTTATTTTTAATTATGTGTTGGTGAACTGATTTTTAGAAGTTGTTAAATACTAAGTGTTGCATCTTCACACAGAACTAGGAAATACAGTCAATTCTCAAAAATCCACAATCCTAAAATCCGCAATTCTCTGAAATCCACATATCATTTGCAATGTAAATAAACATTGTCACAACTGATTTATTGATTAGTGGATTGCAAAAATTCAGTTGTATTAGGATATAAATCAATTATATATAACATGTGCTGGTGAGTCACCAAGCACTCAGCATGTTATTGAAGAGGAAATGATAAGTGCAATTATATATAATTATCAAAAAATAAATCATACAGGAAGAAGGAGAAAGACAGTTTTCATGAAAGATTTTCTCTCATGAAGAATATCTTGAATATTCTAAATTATTCAAACTTTCTCATAGCACAAACTTATGTGATTGACCAAAAATTGCTGGCTTTTTTGCAGGTTATAGGAAAATAAATATGTTCTTACTTATACTATTGATCAAACTTTTCAAAAATCTAGATAATTTGCAACTATGATATGATATATAAAAATTGTTCTTTAAATTAAAATTTCATGTAATATTTGTACTTTTATTAGGCACACTTTATTTCAGCATTGTATGTATAACATATAAATTGTTTCTTAAAGATTTGCTACTCAAATGAAGTTCTAAGATGTAAATGAAAGAAATTACTCTAAAATCTGCAAAATTCAGAAATCTGCAAAACATTTCGTTTTAAGCTGTGCGGATTTTTGAGAGTGTACTGTACTTAATAATAATAATAACATGGTCAAAATGATGACTGAGAGTAGTTTTATGGTCACCAAATTTAAATTTCTAGGTGCTAAAAGTGACTAAAGGCAGCTAATTTTGAACCCTGTTTTGTGTATTGAAGTATACCCTGATGCTTAAGGAGCTAATTACATTTATTCTTTTTAAGGATTTCAATACATATCACACATTTTTTAATTTTTCGTAGAAGAAAAAACTACAAAATCACATTTAAATAATAATAATATTTATTAATATTTTAAAATCAATTTCTGATTTTTAAAGATGTGCTCTAGAGTTTTAATTTCTTTTTTAGTTCGATGAATCATTCACACCTAAGAATTACATACTGTAAAATGAAAATTACGTACTTTTTTTTAATTTATTTTCTTATTTTAAAAATTAATGTTTAGATAATTGTTCAAATTTTAATTTTATTTCCTTTCAGATAAAATTCCTGTTTAAAGTAAAGAAGTTTGTGTGTTCAAGTGATATAAAAACAAAAGTAAATATTCATCTGAATGTACTGCCTTATACCCAGCAGCTCCACATTGAGCATTCTTATTGACTCATTTAATTAAAATATATTTGTTTACTTTCTTAAAATAATAATAATAAATTACTGACAGACTAAAATAAAAATCATTCTTTAAAGGTTTTTGTGTAATTCAGAGAGATTATGTAATGTTTATTTTTACTATTATTATTTTTAATTGCTTTGAATTAATAATGAATCTTTTTGTGAATTTTTTTATCTGTTGATCATAAATTGAATTTTTCATTAAGAGCAAAAATATTGTTTAAAGGATTATTACTGTAACCATTCAGTTATTTTAATAACTTGCACTTAAAGTAAGAAAGTTGTAAAGTTCATGAAAATGAATAATAATCTTCAGTTTATATGTTGACATAATTTAAGATTTGTTTTTACTATTTTTTTTTTTTCTCATAGTTGTAAAAAGGTTTCATTAATAGATATGATGAATAATGAAAATGCTGATTCTGTTTCCTCAGAAATCAGATACCAAGAAAAAGAATATATTTGTAAAATATGCCACAAAGACTGTTTTTCAAGAATTCATTACCTAGTTCATAAAATTATGCATTTAATACCAAAATATGTTGACTGCATTACATGCCAAGAGGAATTTACTCACATTTTGAGTTTAGATAAACATTTGGAAGAACATAATATTCCTGTATGTATAAATTGTCATGTCTGTAAAACAGAATTTCTTGATGTTGTATCTTTTAATGAGCATGCTAAAAAACACAGTACTCAAACTGCTTATACATTAATTGCAAAGAAGATGTACAAAGAAAGAATTCTCACAGAAATCGGTAAAAATGATAGATATAATTTAGTCAATATCGAAAACAAGGAAAAATATACATTGATCAAAGATATTCCACTTGGCAATTTACAAAATATTTTCAAGTGCAATAAATGCAAAAAGGACTTTCCTGAAAAACACAACCTCGATGAACATTATCAAAGCTGTTGCATACAAATGAATGAAGATGAGGAAATGGTACATGTTGCTTCTGCATCCATAGACAATTCCTATACTATTGATGAAGATAATCCTGATGATTCAACTGCCTTATATGGAGCTGAAAATTCTTTCTCGTCTGAGAGTAATCATTTAAACAAAAATGAAAAGACATTTGTGAACGATTTTGAAGAACAACAGAATGAGAACAAAAATAAAACTTCTGGAAATGTGCAAGGAACAAATTCGTTTGTCTGTGAAATATGCCAAAGAGTGTTTTTAAACAAGCAATCAATAATTATTCATTCTTTAACTCATTCAGGTGAAAAAAAATTTGTTTGTCATTTGTGCAAAAAGAAATTCCGTTTAAAGTGTCTCTTAAATGCCCATCTTCAAACTCACAAAGTAAAGGAATTTGTGTGTGGTGTGTGTCAAAAAGCTTTTCCTTCAAAAGACAAATTGTTTGATCATGTTCACATACATGCTATTGTGGAACCTTTTTCTTGTGTCACTTGTGACATGACATTTGCTCAGAAATCCTTATTAAAAAAACATAGCGAAACCTGCCAAAAGGTATCTTCCGCTAATAAAGTACCCAACATTCAAAAGCATTCAGGTTTATCTAGTCATGTTTGTGACATCTGTACAAAAACATTTAAGAAAGCTGTTTATTTACAGCAACATTATTCAGTTCACACAGGAGAAAAGCCATTTAAATGTGAATCTTGTGAAGCAAGTTTTCGTCGAAAAAATAATTTAACTGAACATAAGAAGAGACATAAACGAAGAGAAAAGTGTAATTTATGTCCAGTGGGACAGTTACTGAAGAACTCTGTTAATTCAAGGTACTGTATTCATGTAGATGAAAAAGTTTTTAAATGTCAAACATGTGAAAAAAGGTTTCCATCTAAATACAAACTAAGATGTCATGAGTATTTACATACTGGACAAACTCCTTACAAATGCGAGACCTGTGGAAAAAAATATGCTCAAAAATACAGTTTACGAATGCATTCTTATATTCATCATCCGGAAAAAGCACCGTATTATTGTAAAGTATGTCAGATAGGATTTATCAGTGAGATTAAGTTGGCTACACATGTGCATGATGAACATACAAGGGAGAGACCTTATGTATGTGAGAAATGTGGGAAATCTTTTGTACAAAAAGCTAATTTGCGAATTCATTCCTATCTTCATAATCCTGAACAGGCACCATTACATTGTGAATTATGTCAAAAAGGATTTGCAAAGAAGAGTGCGTTAGATAAGCATATGCTTTCACATACAGGGGAAAAACCTTTTTTGTGTGACACTTGTGGACAAAGATTTCAAATGAAATCTTATTTGAGAAAACATTCTTATACTCATAATCCAGAACAGGCACCAATACATTGTAAAATATGTCAGAAAGGATTTGCTAAACAGAGTACGTTAGATATTCATATGAAAGTTCATCACACCAGAAGAACATAATTTTTGTCTTAGACTTGTGGAAAAATAAATCCTAGATAGGTCTAGTTTCGACACCTGCACATATACTAATCATTAAAAAAAAAAAATAATAATAATAATCCAGAACAGACACAAATTTATTGTGAAATGTGTTTTAAAGGATTTTTCAGAAAGCATAACATGGATGTGCATATGTGTATTGTATACCCATGGAGAAAATCTATTTTTGCGTGAGACCTGCTGGAAAACATTTACATAGAAGTCTGATTTGCAAAATTATTCTCCTCAAAAACCATTTCAATGTGAAGTATACTGTGTAAATAAAGGTATCCTGAAAGGTTTGCTGTATAAACATGTGCTTATGCATACTGGGAAAAAACATTTTTATATGATATTTTAATTAAGACATTTACATAAAAATCTTATTCAAGTTCTTTTTTTTTCCATAAGAAAGAATAGATATTCTGTGTTGTCAGGGATTCAGGATATGTCCAAATGCTCGAATGAAGTTAATGCTTATAATATAAACTAGCAGCTGTATTTTTATGTTACAGTGTATACTTATTATTCTAAGAGAACACTCATTATATAGAATAAATGACTTTGTATAACAAAATAGATTTTTGCATTATTGAGGAAAATTTAGATTGCATTTGGGGGAAATTTCTGAGGTCTGAACATTTTCGGCACTTCTGTGTGTTATTATTGGTATGTAAATATGTAATATGCAAAATTTCTTTTTAACTTCTGTATTGATGTCATCTGTACTTATAAACTTTGGAATGATTTTTTTGTACATTTTATTGAAATTAAACAGATTTTTGAAAATTTTTTGAATATTGTTTATTAATCCTTTGATATTTATATATTGTTTATGTATGTAATAAATTGGTTTATTGTATTATTTTTTCTCCTGTAGTACGAAAGATACTTTTTTTTTCAAGGTGATAAAATAATATTCATTGCTTGTATGGATACATTTTGGATATTTTAATTCTTAAATGCCTGGGGAAATTCTAAATTGAAAAATGAATCATTTTTTGCTGAAGTTAGAAAACCATATTTATTTAATCATAAATTAAAAAAACTGTGGTTTTCAAGTAGTTCTGTGCAAATATCGACAAAAAGTTACTTATTTTTTGGTCATTATTTGCTTTTAAATCAACCTTTATTATTATTACTAAAAAATGTCTTATAAATAGTTTGGTATATGTGATATTTTTAATTAGAAAAAATGTGTAAAAAAATGGTTATTCTAAATTTTTAAATGACTGGCTCAGAGCACTTTGCATTGTAATCCATATTAATACTAGAGTTCTACATGAGAGCAGATATAAGTTTTTATCTCTCTGCTAGAATTAAGAGCATGTTTAAAATAAATAAGTAACAGTAAAAAGCAAAAGTATGTTTCCTATTCTTTTTTCAAGTGTAAATTCTTTTGATTCTTCAGCACCTTTCAAGACTTGTTTAAGAGTTTTTATTACGGTAGAAATAGTGTAAAAATGGAATTTATGTAAGAGATGTTTTTATGCAAATATTTTATTTCTTTAAATATCAACCTTTTACCATACTGTCAAATCAATTAATTAGGTATCTCTTTCTATCTTATGCAAATTTTGTCTTTTAGATGACTTATGAATTTTCTCCATTGTCAAGTTTCGGTCTAGTTTAGATATAAACAAATCATATTTTGATCGTCATTTATACCTCCTTCTTAAATTCAAATTGTTTTTCCTGTCAGTGAAAATAATTTTCCTGTAAAAATTTATAATGTACAGAACATTAACTAATATAAATATAAAAGTAATACCTAAAATTTTTTTTACTTTGCGAGTACATTCACTCCAGTCCTGGAGCATCTTTAAGACTACTAATCCTCCTAGAACTTGATATTTTCTTGGCGTTTCTCTCTAGAAGGTAGTGCCATCTGGCATCATTGTTAGCTGCCTAAATGCCATTGCAAGCCTGCTTATTGATTAGTATTTCTACAGCTGCGTATTTAAAAAATAAAGTTGGGTTTTCATAGTTTTCTAATTTTCGGGGATTTAACTAAGTTAATTTTTAGATTTTCTTTTTCATTCAGTCAATCTGGATTGAACTAAGGATTTACTAAGTTAATTTTTAGATTTTCTTTTTCATTCAGTCCTTGCTATTCAGAATGTACTTTCACAAGTTGGCACCTGTCAATCAAGCACGAGGTAGACAGGGACGATTCTATTACCTTAAAATCGGTTGAGGGTGAAAAGGGAAGTGGTTTGCTATCTTTACGAGTTTTGCGACATTTTGGCAAAAATACTATTTATTATCTATTTACTTATTTCCAAATTAGGAAAACTTTTGGGGTCCTTCTAATATCTTATATCATTAAAAAATATTTGTTACATTATAATAAATTATTAATACGATGAGGAATGTCATGATTGTCTAAACTATATTTCAAAATTTCGGTTTGCAGTCTTTTTTTTCTCTTCATTTTTTTTTTCTTTCCTTCTTTCTTTCCATATGTTCTAATTTGGACCTGGCACCATAAAAAACTACTAACCTACCAACCTTTCTTTCTTTTTGCTTTCTTTCTCTTAAAAAAAAAAAAAAAATGTTAAAAAAAGATTGATTATTTAAAAATTTTAATAAAGAACTGCACTCGTGTGATATATATATATATATATATTAATATTTAGAGAAAATGCATAGAAATTCAAAGTCTTTATAACAATATTATAAGAAATTACCTTTTATATTTGTAACTGATGTGTATGCAAATATTCTGAGAGCTATTGTACATAATACTGTAAATTATGTGTGCAGCTCAATTTATTTTAATAAAATTCCCCTTTTGTTTATTCAGTATTTTTCTTTTTAAAAAATAAGTGTAAAAACTTTTTCTAATTTTTATTTTTAAAATGATTTCAAACAAAATTAGAAAGCGTTAATGGCAGAATTTCGTTTGTCTATAAGTCTTAAAGATAATTTTCATAAATATGCTTGGATAATCATAAATTTGATACATTACTGCAATGCACTACATTTTCTCTAATGAAAAAAATCTTTTAAGTACATTTTAAAAACTACTTTAGCGTAAATACCTCGAAATTTGTATCTGTTATAACAGGATAGCTGTTGACAATGGATTCAAATTCAGCACCTCCAGCTTTGAGAGCAGAACCTCCCAGTTACTGGTGAGAGGCCTAATAAATTCAAATATATTGTGTGGCGTAAGTAAAAATTGTTCGAAACATTTTCAACTTTTTTTTTTTAACAGTATATCTTTAATTTTTCTGACTGATATTTTCATAGACACTATGCAGAACTATGCAGCCTCATTTATACTTTATCTTTAGCAGTAAAAACTATTATTATTATTTTTTTTTTTTCCTGAAATACAAAATAAAATGTGTGGACAATAATTTAAAATCCATGCAAACAGCACAATTTTTCTTTCTTGTTTAAATTTATTGCTAGAAACTTCTTTATGCAAATAAGGCATTAGTGCCTATTGAAATTACAGACATGATTGAAAAGTTTATTTTATTTTTTGGTTTTATTCATTTTTTTTTAATTTATGTGTCATTGGTTTTTAAATATTAACACATGTTCCTTTTAATAGGCAAAACCGATTTCAGCTGGAGAAAAGTAAAAATTATTGGCTTGATGTGTTATTCTCATGGCAACCTTCTTTTTTTCCCCACCCATTCATTCTTTTCAGTTTCTGCACCCCTTTCTTAAAGTAATCTCTTCGAAAAGAAGGAGGGACAAAGTGCCAATTCGTGAAAGTTGAACTGTATCTGTTCTTTCAAGTTTATTTTTTGTATCTGGAGAGGATGGACATACATGACATATATATGTACAGTCGGGGAAAAAAAAAAAACGCAGCACTTGATGGTATTTCGTTATTAATTGACGCGGAAAAATTTAATAGACACCATTCAACAGGAAATGAAATGCACTTTCTGAAAATGTCATCGAATTTTGAATTAGGGGTCAACAACATATTAAAATGAGCGCCAACTTTGATTTTTTCAATAGCAACACCCAATTTTGACTTCATATTTGAATTTCTGAGAGTCTTGCAGTGCGGAAAAGTATACTGTTTGTATACTTTATCTTTAGTATTCATCGAGTTATAATCAAAAATGTGTTAGGGGGCTATCTCTAAATATAGAAAAATAAAATTAAGATCCTACAAGAACTAAACAAAATTATACTGTTTCACACCGGAAATATTTCAAGAAAAAAAGAGTTATAAAAGGAAATAAAAATATTAACACCTTTGCAGTATCTTAATTATCATGAATTTAGTTTTTTGGATATGTATATACTTTAGTACTTTTTTAGATAATTTTAGGAATATTTAAATACATTACACTTACGATTGGTCAGACAATACTTTTTATAAAAGTGCAATATTTTTCAATTAAAAAGTATTTATCATGGATATACTGATCACCAATAAAGCTTAAATTTTCTTTCGTACGTGTAACATAATATACAAACTGAAATAATATAGCTATATATATATATATATATATATATATATATATACAACAACGCATAAACTAAATCTTTTCGGATAAATTATTGTAAGATTTCATAAAGTAAATATTAAACAATTTTAATTGCACTTACCAGTTTTGGGTCAGTTGAACTCTTTGGAACTGTACGATTTGTTTTATAATTTCTATGAAAATATAATTTCTTAATTAACGCTTTCGCGACTGCTGACGTAGATTCACATCATTTGAAAATCTGTAACAATGCCAGTGGGCGTTTCTTTCGTAATTTGTGTGTTACTTATTTCTTAAGCATGTACCCAGTGTTCATATTTTTGCAATAAAATATACTATGGATAGAAATATATTAATTAGAAAGAATATAGGTATAATGTATATCCATCTGTAATATAATTGTGGTACAGAAAATTTGTTTTGAAATATTTTATTTTGACAGTATTTCAAACAATAAACCCCGCCTATTTGTTAATTTTTTTCTTCTAGTGTTCGTTTAAAGGATTCTAAATTTATCACCAGTAATCGATGAAGTAAATACCACTTGTGTATATTTTTGTCAATGTAAAATAAGGGGTTTAACACGAATACTCAAAATCACATTCACTTTTCGTTTCTGCATTGTTTTGTTTTGAAGAACGATAAAAGGCGGGTCTTTAGAAAACAGGAATTCTTGATACTAACACAAATGTCTAAAAATCAACATTTTTGTTTCATTTCTTTGCATTTGACGTTGTTGTTATATAATTTGACCCTCAAATAAAAAATAAAAATATTTTGTTCAATTTTCTCCGTTATTTTTTAAGATTTGCTTCGTTATCTCATTAAAAACTTTTTAAGAGACGGCCCCCGAAACCACCCCAAAAGAAAGATTTATTTATATCTCGAAAATTAAGAACTGGAATGAGCTGCAAATTTGCACACCCATATTTTTCAGCATTAGGATTCATTTTATGTAAAAATTAATATTGGTCATAATTCATAATTTTTATGAATATGAATTTATTAATATTTTTCAGAATTAAAAATATTTTTTAGAATCAAAAGTAATGATGGATTATGTTTGGGTTTCTTCACTGTATCTCGTAAAAAAAGAATTATATCGATCAAGTTATTTTTTGTGAAGATATTAATAAAAGTTTGAAATATGAATTTAACATTAGCACCTTCAAACTTTGAACGCTTATAACTCTGTGAAAAAATAAGCAAAATATACAACCAATATACTTTTTCGCATTGTCGCGATCCCAGGAATTCAAATATAAAATAAAAATTGGGCATTACCATTGAAAAAATCAAAGTTGGTGCGCGTTTTAATATGTAGACGACCCCCAATTCAAAATTTCCGTTCATTTTCTGAATCTACTCTCAATTCCCCGTCGAATGATGCCTATTACATTTTTGTGCATTGATTTTATGGTTGTGATTAGCTTTAAATCAGATTATATAATTTTGTTCTTAGTTCCTACATAGACATTTAATATTTTACTATAGCTCTTTTGGGGGCTAAATTTTCTGTTAAAACATGAGATGTGACTTTAGATTTGATAAGAGGTGTACATTCCTTTCTTGGACATGCATTTTTTGTTTTTTTCGCAGTCAAATGTAAACTTTGATATTTCTTTCCTTTTTCATTGATTATATTACTTATTTTATGTGTAGAAATATTAAAAGCATGCTTTTCACATCTTTTTTAATAATCGAATAAAAGTATTTCTCTTCAGAAAATGCAAAAATATAACCTTTGATCTATTGTTTATTTTCCAGCAACATTTTAAAGCAAAGAATATTTTTAATGCTGCAAATGTTGTTGTAGGGTTTTAAGGCTCATTGATTATGCTAGGGTCCTAAGCCTACCGGTGGAATACTCTCTGTGGGGGTCTTTCTAAGGAGTCTTAGCTGTATTTACACGAATTTCACAGAAAACCATGGAAAACTCTGAACAGCTAGGTCGATGAGAGTGACCTGGGATCGAATCTGGCACCTCCAATCTACCAGTTTGAGGGCAGAACCGCTCGGCCGTAATGCTGCAAACGATAATTTAAACCCCATTCCAGTTTGAAATGAGAATAGGCAAAAATCCCTACGTCCACCTTAGAAAACCTTGTTAATTCCATGCCCATGCAGTGTACAACAGTCCTCAAATAGAGAAAGAAATCTCATTTCAATAAATTAAAAAAAAATAATAATAATTAAAAGCCTACTTTTA